>PVIY010045003.1:0-19361 GCA_004026745.1 Myrmecophaga tridactyla | reverse complement strand
TGCTTCCACACTGAGTATCTTCATAGGGCATTACTCCATTGTGAATTTTCTCAAGTTTGGAATTGGACACACCGTAGCTAGATGATTTTTCACATCCAAAACTCTCATCAGGATTTTTTCTTGAATTGTTTTTATTATAACTAGATAGATCTATATTAGGTTTCAAGTTCTTTTCAAATGCATCATATTTATGGTGTCTTTCTTTTGAAGTATCTGGGTCTACGCAGTCTTGAAATACTTTTCCAAATGCATTGTATTTACGGCCTACTTCAGTTATTGTTTTGTTGTTGGAAACGGTGACTTGCCTGAAAACTCTGTCCTGGTTTTCTTGATATCTGTGCAGCTGGCCATCATTTTGACAGACTTTTAAAATGGAGTATAATGAACCACCCTTTGTGACTCCTTTCAATATCTTATTATGGAAGGAGATAGGCCCCAAGGAACATGGTTGGGGGTTGTCAAGGTTACTCTTCCTGTCTTGTCTCCCATCTGCCTGCTTTTCATCTGGGTAGATCCAATTTGATATGCCTTTCTTTATAATCCATGGATCTTCTCCTTGTTCCAACTTGGAGATGACATCTGGTTTGGAAATTGGATACCCCATTGAGACCAGGTGGCTATAATTCTCCAACATCACATCCCTATACAAGGTCCTCTGAGCAAGGTCCAGTTGTTGCCACTCTTCCTGGGTGAAATCCACAGCCACATCCTTGAATGACACTAATCCCTTGGTTCAAGAAGGCCAATGAAGTTCACGGTTTCTCTCTCAAGTGGAAAGGCACATGGTGAACAGAGTCAGAGTTTCTCTCTCATCTGAGACTTGGTCATTTTCGGCTTCTCCTATAAAATGGCAGATGCCTGAAAATGCAACACTGGTAACCAGAATGAAGTTTACATAACCAGATCCAAGACTGCAGCTTCAAGATTCACCAATCTGGTAAATTCTTCTCGGTTCCAGAATGGGTTATGCAGACAGGGCTCAACTCATTCAGAGGAAGTGGGAGCTCCCATGACAGGGAGACTGTTTCATATGAGGAGACCCAGGCTTTAGCAAAGCAACCCACAGGTGTCCTCCTCTGACCCGCTTCATTATCAGGTCTCGAAACGTCCATTTCAGTTTAAATCCAGATGGCTGTCACATCCATGTTGGCTAACTCACCCGCTTCCCAGCGCTCAGGCCTTTTGTTTGAGAAGTTATCATGTATTTTTCGTTGCTTTCAAACCGACACCTTGTTGCAAAGTTAGTTCGCCTTAAAATGTCCATTCTGATTTGCGAAGTTAGGAGAAAAGAAGAAAGGGCTGAGTGAGGGTCACGTGTTTCTCCAGCCGCGCAGCAGGGACCGCTGATGTGCCTGGGGCGTCACGATCCCTCCCTCGGGTCTCAAGATCCCACAAGTTCTCGGGTTCCCAGGGGGACTCTGGAGGTTCCTGTTTCCGGCCTCAGCCTGCTGGACCGCGAAAACACCGTCCGGGGGTTTCTCTCACCATGCACTGAGCTCCGGAGTCTAGTAGGCAGGTCTCAGTTCGTTTTCCAAGTCACTTTTTCAGTTGATTTCATTGTTTTTTAATCTTGCAGATATTTTTTGTCGCTTTTGTTATGAAACAGCCCCTTGTTTCTTGCGATTGTCTTAACTCTTGCTTCTTTGAATTATTTTAGCGGACTCCAGAGACAATAGTTTTGTAAAGGGACATGCATTCCCCTGGTGGAAGTTCCTTTATATCAGAGCTGCTCAACCTCTTTGTGTTATAGACCCTAATACTGAGAAAATAATGCGTAATATTCTAAAGGAGACCAAATATGTCAAAAGGGAACCAATTTTGTTTAACTTTAGGATATTAAAAAAGCAGACTTATGATATTTAGCTTCTTTATTAATGCATAAACAGTGAAAACTAACAATTGGTCTACTATACCATAATTTCAAAATAGTGATGAATAAAACAGTATACTTTGAGATATCAGTAATAACGATAATGTCATGAGAAAATATCTGTGATTTTTATTGGTGTCAAAGTCACTGCTACTGTTAATACTCCTGTAGTTTCATAATGGAAAGAAATGTTAAATTTCAGTTAGAACATAGAGAAATAAAGAAGTAATTTTTCCCCATAATATAATATGTATTTTCCCATGGTATAAATTAACAGACCCCAGATTAAAAACCTCTGCTTTCCAATATTCAATCAGATAGTAGATAGGTATTCTCCCCCCCCCTTTTTTTTTTTGGCATGGGCAGGCATCAGAAATCGAACCCAGGTCTCTGGCACGGCAGGCGAGAACTCTGCCTGCTGAGGCACTGTGGGCCGCCCTAAATAGGTATTTTTAAAGCACTTTTATAGGTGCTGGGATACAGCAGTAAGCAACACTAAGAGAATTTTTGTCCCTAAAAGAGCTATACACTTTAATGGAGGGACACAGATGATTATATATATAATAGATAATTCCAAGAGTGACATACTCAGAAGAACCAAAAAAAAGGGTAACATGATAGAGCTTATGCAGGGGAACTGCTTTAGCCAGAGAGTCAGGAAAAGCCCCTCAGAGGAGACGATATTGTGTTGAGATTTCAGTGATAAGGAGGGTTGTATTTGTTAGGGTTCTCTAGAGAAACAGAATCAACAGGAAATATCCGTAAATGTAAAATTTATAAAAGTGTCTCACATAACCATGGAACTTAGAGTCCAAAATCTGTAGGGCAGGCTGTGAAATTGATGATTCCGATGGAGGACCTGGATGAACTTCACAGGAGAGATTCACCAGCCAAAGCAGGAAGAGAGCCTGTCTCTTCTGAATCTGCCTTTAAAAGGCTTTCAGTAATTAAATTAAGCATCACTCATTGCAGAAGACACTCCCCTTGGCTGATTACAAATGGAATCAGCTATGGATGCAGCCGATGTGATCATGATTTAATTCTATGAAATGTCCTCATCGCAACAGACAGGCCAGCACTTGCCCAACCAGACAAACAGGTACCACCACACGGCCAAGTTGACACATGAACCTGACCATGACAAGGGTTATACGGAAATCAGGAGAAAGAGCTCTAGGCTTAAAAAATAACCCAGGTAAATGACCTGTGATGAGAATGAGCTTGGTAGGTCTAAGAGGGAGAATGGTGGGCAGAGTGGCTGGAATCTAGTGGGTGAAGAGAGATGAGGTTTGGCAGTGGTTTTTAGGGTCTGCAGATTAAAAGATAACTTAATCTTTTTTTTCACATGGGCAGACACCAGGAATCAAACCCGGGTCTCTGGCATGGCAGACGAGAACTCTGCCTGCTGAGCTACCATGGTCTGCCCAGTTTGAATTTAATTTTGTCTTTAATTGAATCCACTGGCCTCTTCTAAGGTGGGGAATGACTGGCCTGATTGATGCTTAAAGAAGATCCCTCTGGTTGCTCTCTGGAGAACAGACTTGGGGGAGGCCATGGAAGAGTGGAAGCAGGGAGAGCAGGACAGAGGCTATTTCACTAGTTCCATTGATAGGTGCTGGTGATGCAGACTGGCATGGAGGCAAAGAGATGGTGAGAAGCAGACAGATTCAGGTTGCATTCTGGAGGTAGAGCTGATCGGACCTGGTGGGGCGATTGTAGCCTTGTAGGAAAAAGAAAATCAAGGATGGTGAATTGGGATGTTCATTATTGAGATTGGAAGGCTTGTGGAGGAGAAGTAGAGTGGAGACCTGTCCACATGAAATTGGAAACATGTTGTTAATACCTGGTACATAGATAGGCATGCAAGTCTGAAGCACAATAGAGAGGTCCAAACTCAGGGTGTACAGTTTAGGATCATGGGCATCTGGTCGGGGCAAAGTTTATACAGTAGAACAGATGGACACTTAGAGGCCTGGTGGAGGAGAAGGAATGAGTTCTGGCTTGTATTAAATTCCTCTAAGACACTGCAAGACATGCTCCCAGAGATGAACATCTGCTTTGAATGGTTGGTGCCAGCTGACGTGCAAAAGCATAATTATACAGGCACATCTCCCAGAGTTTGATTTCATGGTACATTGTCATGGGATGTGTGGGTCATGTTTCACTACAGAAATCCTGTAAGAATGTGCAAGTTGTAGTGTTCGTAAAGGGTATCTAGTTTACTAGCACAAGGATGTTTGCTAGTTTATGTGATGAGGACATATGAGATCTTGTAAATTAAGAGAAATAATTATGTGGTCTTGAATCTTCTTAAAATTTGTGTATGCTATGTTTTGTTGGTGTCGATTAATTTTATTGAATTAGTAGATTTAGATGAATGTGTCTGGGTCTGTAAAGAGAAATAAACTATACAGTTCTGCTGTTTCCTGAAGGATGTTCGACTTTAATCAGAATTGTTAAAAGTGAAAGAAAAAAGTTTTCTGGTGGTCTGGGGTGTTGTCAGTTACTATGTTGGTTTTGTCTCTTGGTGAGAGAGCTTCGCCTCCTAGACAGCTGGTTGAGCTGGGCTGGCATCTAATTCCTCAGCTCATTTGGGTAAGGGAGCCTTGAGCTCTTTTTTTCAAGCTGTGTAAGGGCAGAGTGGGCACAGTGTTGGGCTGCCTTGAGGAAGTGAAGGGAGGGAGTGTGCTTTTCCTGTAAACCTGCTCAGAGAAGAAAGAATGAAAACTCTGGATTCCCTCTACCCCACCTTTATTTGTTTTTAAATGCATTTTTGGGAAATTAATGGTTCTGAGGTCACTTTCAATAGCAAACAAACATTCCCATTTAGATAAATGAAAATACGAACTGCAGTCTATAATTTACTGCAGTCTATAATTTACGTGAGATTCCTTCCCTGTGTCTCGGCTGGGACAAAGTTGCAGACTCGCTATCTCCTTTGGGGAGAAGGGGCATGATTATTTTCTTCTGTCTTTCACCACTTCTCATTCCTGGTGTGTTACCCTTACTTCCCACCCCTCCTGGGATAGAACAAGGGGGAAAGTGGGTACGGAAGTCTCTTACTTCATCAGATGCCTTTGGGCTCCGTGGGCTGGCAGATGTTCAAAGCAGACTCTTTCTGTCATGCACAGGAGGTCCCCAAGGCAGACAATGCACTGACAATGCCTCTGGTTCTTCCAGCTGCTTATCTTCCTTGGCCCCTTACCTCTATTCCACACAGAATATTCTGTGGCTCTCCCATCACCCCTCCTTGTGGTCCCTTGGGGCTGGCTATCTCTCTTCTGCAACCTGCATCTGGGCCACGGGGAACTCGAAAGTATTGTCTTCCCTAACCAAGTCGGGCCCTAACCTATGCAAGCCACTTTCTCTCTGCCCTCCCCTCTGGTGGATAGCCACAATCCCCCACTCTCAGATTTCTCAGGAATGCTGACTGCAGAGCCATGTGCCCACCCAACTACCCAGGACACAGGTTTCACTTAAGGCCCCTCCCAGGAGAGAGGACTGTGGAAGGGGCAGCCTCTCAGTACCCTGGGGAGGGGAGGAGCTGGAAGGAAGAGGCAGTCTCCCACCACCCCGGCAGGGTCAGGGTGGAGGGATACTGCAGAAACTTTATACTTCTCCCAAGCCCTCTCCATCTTACTTACCTGGGGCTTTCCCTTCCTTCCTAGAAGGTTTTAGAGCCATATAACTGGTTCTCAATCACATCCTCACTTTGGAATGTCCTCTCTGTTTTATCTTGCCACCGACACCAAAGCCTCCACTGTAGTGTCATTTTACACAGGTCTTGGAGTTGGGGTGGGGGGTGGGGGGTGTTGCCAAATATAGGCTATCCCAGAACAGGAGAGAACAAGATATGCCGTTCTTCGTTCAGAAAATAATAAAATGGCTGCTTGTACTGGGCATTGCCAGGAGGAACCCCCTTTCCAAGAAAGGATTTTTCAGAAGACAAAAACAATTGCTCCCCTGGGGCTCTCTGAAAAAGTGGGACACACCCTTTAGATTGCGGATAAATAACATGTGATGCAGTCCAGGAGCGATAGCTCATCGAAATGGACAAGCATACCATACTAACCAATGTATATCTGCTCCACACTTTGGAAGACCCTTCCTCAATGTAAAACAGAAACTTAACATTGCCAATCAGAACATTTCTTCACTTTCTACCCCCCACCCCCCGTTGAGATCCCTTCTACTTTCTGAATGGGTTGCTGCATGCTTCATGAATCACTCAATAAAGCTGTGAGAGCCTAAATTGCATGAAAATTTTTATTTTAACAGATGGTTGTGTGCATTTACAGCAGTGATTTTTTGTTGAAAGGTATCAAATATTCTATCAACAGCTGGTAAAGTATGTGTTGTAGCCTTTTCCCATCCCTGGGATTAAAATGCATCATGATTGTCTGTGCTAAAGACATGCTTATATTTAGAGAAAGTGTAGAAACACATTAGGAGCACTACTAGATAGTCACTGGGCAACGCAATAGCTGTTTGGATTGGGAAGCCTAAAAAACATCTATTTGTATGGATGACTTGTTATAATAACTAATTAAGCTTCAAATACAAAGGAGAATAAAATTTTTCTATACATAGGAAAGATTGTGAGCACCTTCATTGCAATCTCAATTATGTCCCTGGATTACATCTTGGCCACTTCCCTTTTTTTTTTTTCGGTTTGGAGAATAAAATGTCAGATTAGTTAATCTGGGTACTTGATAACCAGAGCAGTATCCCAATTTCCACTAATGGCAGCCTTTTGTTTTTTAAAGCAATCAGTGATGCTTTCAAGCAGGGCCTCAGGGTGTAGTTCTGGCAGGATCACAAAGTGTTGTTTTATTTTTATTTCCTTAATAGCACATTGCTTAACTAAGAATGGAAACTTGGTATAGTCTTACCAGACAAAGGCAATGGATTCCTTTGCCTGATGCACTCAACTGACCAATTCCTGAGTTTCAAAGAAAGAGTTTAGTAGGCGCATAGCAGGAGATCATATGGCCTAGTGGCCCAAAATCTATCTCTCCAAACTGAAGTAATTCTGATAGTTTTATTAGAGGAAAAAGATGGGCAAGTTTTAGGATAATGAGCACAGTGAACCCAAATGATGTAATTAGAGGCGATCTAATTGCTGAGCATGCGCAAATAGATCACATGCTTAGAGAACATATGTAAGAAAATGGCGGCCTTAATAAGATAATGGGTGTGATTGTTAGTATTATAATGAGGTAGAGGTGACTTGTGGGTTAAAATCTAAGCTACTATGCATGTCACCTGGGCCCACTTTGGATAGATCCAGTCTTGGTTATCAAGATAACTTTGGACTTGGAGCAGGTTAGTTCTGGGCAAACCCAAGACCCTTCATTAATAATCATTAGGGGCTGTCTTTAGAGATTACAAGACTTTAAAGTTGAAAAACTGGGTACAATGAAAGTTAGTCACAAGGTTTTTACAATCACAGGGGCAGAAGACAAGGGCCACACAATCATTATTAGAGATCAAGGCAGATGGATTACAATTTAGAGATTTCAGGAATTTCCCTCAGTCTACTCCATTATATCAGAAAGCAACAAGGAATGTCTCTGTAATGATTCAGTAGTCAAAACCATCCCTTAAATTCTAATTTCTTGGTTACAATAGTACAAGTTTGTAAATCCTGTAGATAAAATGTATTTTTTATTAGGGAATAGCAGCAATATCAAACTGTCTGGTTTCAAACTAAGCCAGTATGCACAGTGTATTTTGCCTTTAGTTTTTTGTTTGTTTCTTCTTTCAGGATACATCAAAGATATAGAGCAAATGATGGATGCTTCATACCATAAGCCTGGACCCAGCAAAATGTTGGAATTGGTCAAAGTTTTTGTACTTAGATACTTGAGAATAAGGAAGAGAGGATGATAAAATTGCACCAGTCATATTTCTATTTTTGTCAAGATGGAAGAAGTATAACAAATGTCTAGAATCATCTATCTTTGGGCAAAGAAGACAACTTGAGAAGAATGTTCTAAACCAGTCTACATGTTCCTCTGAAATGTTGAAGTGCTTTCTTAAGTCTATCTCTCACCATCCTTCACACTGGGCTTTGGGTCCCCAAACTCCTCCTGCACCCTGCCTCCTCAGGATATTTGCAGCAGTGCTTTGCTCTTTTGTATATCCAACTTCTTTCTCTCCACTAGATCCTTCCCTCAGATTTTAAAAATGCTCAGGGTTTTTATTCCTCCCTTGATCCCTCATCCTACTCCAACTACTCTCCATCCATTTCCTCCCCTTCATAGCCAGACTTCTCAGCACTTGTATCATTTTTTCATTTTCTGCTTACTCCTCACCTCATCTAATCTCTGCAAATTTGACATTGGCCACTATTCTCCCCTTTTTGAAACACATTCTCTCTTCCTTTATCTTTCATAACACCACATTCTCTTGGTTTTCCTTCCTTTTTATTTTTTAAGACTAATCATCTTCTAGCTGATCACAAAATGTTGGAGCTCTTTAAGGCTTTTTCCCACACTTCCCTTCCTTATGTCTTATTGTCACCCTGGGCAGTCTCATCCATGCTAAGAATTGTAATCTCCACCTATATCTAGAGGATTACTAAATTTTATAACTGGAGCCCAGATCCCACGTGTGAATTGCTGACCTGTGTATCCATCCACCTTCTTATCATCTTCACTTTAGCACAGTTTCTGATTGCGAGGCATCTCCATCCACCTAGGAGCATCCCCAAACCCAAGAGGCACTCTGAACATCTGCCTCTCACTCACTTAGTATCCAAGTCTTGTCCAGTTCCTCTCCTAAAGCACACTCAAATTATCTGTCCATCTCCTGCCACCTCACTCCCCCGTGCCAGATTCCTTTTCCTGCTCCTGGCCCACACAGTAGAGTCCTACTCCAATCTATTCCCCACAAGCTGCCAGAGCAGCCTTTGAGAAAATAGATCCCTGATTATGTCCCCTCCCATGAAAACACTTCCCATTGCCTTTAGGATAAAAACAAATATGCACCCTGGACCTACAATGCCCATGTGTTCTTATTCCCTCCTCGCAAACCATACTCCCCTCACTTTCTGAACTCTGGCCACCCTCGATTGTTCCTCCTGCCACTGAACCTCTGCAGATGCTCTCCCCTCTTCCTAAAATGTCTTCCCCATTTGTCTCCTGCAAGAGTTAAGTATAGTTCTTCAGATCCCAGTTCCATAGATATTTTGTACTAGTGGCCCTCTCTCAACCCTCAGACCAGTGCAGAGGCCCTTATTATTTATTTTTATAGCCTGGTGTACCATTTGTGGTACCCACTGTTGTCAATTCACATTCATTTGTGTGATGCTTTGATTAAAGTCATGTCTTTCTCAGCTCCGTGAAGCTGTGTCTGACTTGGGACTCTGCCATGTCCTGGTTATGAGTTCATTAATATTCATTTCAAGGAGGTGCAAGGGTAATTCAGTGGTAGAATTCTCACCTACCATGTGGGAGACCCTGATTCATTCTCAGACCATGCACTTCCCAAACAAACAAAGAAATCAACAAAAACAAACAAACAAAAATCCAACAAATGGTGCTGCAATAAATAGCATTAAAAAGTTCATTTCATGCTTGAATCATTTAATTCATTGGTTCATTCAATGCTTTCAGTCTCCTTTCTGGCTCCTGAGTTACCCATATGGAAGTTCAATGAAAGCAGAAACACTATGTACACTCTCTAGACATTCAGTGTGCGATGAAGCCAACACAGACCTTGTACATGCTTTTGGAAGATCTGTGAAGATAATGAGGTGAACTTTGAATAAGGTCCACTGAATGGTGGATAGGAGCTCAACAGTCAGAGAAGCAGAGGAAGGGCATTTAGATGGGAATGGGAAGCAGGAACAAATTTTCAAGGGGACAAGAGAGAAATTGGACAGTGTCATTTCACTCAGATGCAAGGGATCTGCAGGCAGAGATCATCATGTTCACAAAGAAGGCAGTTGTGAAAAGATTGACTCTGGAAAGTGCCCAAGCACTGCAGGTAGTTACAGAGGTGGCTGTGATGCCAAAGCTAGCAGCCATAGACAGCAAGTCGATATAATCAAAGTCTACTACCCTCCAATCCCCACCCTCGATGGTTGCAGGATATTCATTCCTCTTGTCCAAATGGATTCCGTTTGTGTAGTCTTTTCCTTCTTGGTGTTTTCCACCCAGGCATCCTGTTCACACCATGCCTCAGAATAGTCCTGCAACTCTCCTCACTAGATGCAAAGGCAGCTTTGCCTGCTTTGGCCTCCTGATCCAGGACTTTGAGTTGTATACACTGTGGTTTCTATTTTTTTCAGGCTTTCTTTTTATGACAACTCTCAGAATTTATCTTATGGATGTTTGGACACATCTCCTCTTATAATTCAAAATTCTCACTCTTGTGGTTCTAGCTTCCTTTTTCTTTGCTGAAAAACTGTTCTCTAGCCCCTGATGATATTATCAGGAAGACAATGGAAAGAGTTGGAAAACACATAGAAATTCAAACACACTTAGGCCTTCAGAAGCTCACAGCTAAAAAGCTAACCTTTTTTTAAAATTCTTATAAACTCTCCAGGCAGAATCTTCAGCATTACATAGCCAAGATCCCTGAGAAGACATTGGAAGCAAAAGCTATTCAAATTGAATGACTTATCAATCAAGCAGGCACAAAAGTAGAATATCTGTGAGGAAAAACAATGAGCAACTACTCATGGGATCCATTGCATCACTTAGTTTGCTCATAAGTGGGTGGATGTCTGCTCTTCAGCCCAGTCCTGGACATCCACTTGGGCAAAGAAGAGGTAGAAGACCAGGCCTGATATGTTAATGGCAGCCAAAAGCAAGAAGTTGTTTCTCCAACCAAACTCTGAATCCTGGAGGCAGGAAATTAGAAGTCATTCACCATCACTCAATTCTTGTTCCTCCTGATTAACAAAAGCTCTCTGTGGTAAGTTGAATTATGTCCCCCAGAAAACAAACACATTTGTTCTTAATCTTAATCTCATTCCTGTGGGTGTGAACTCTTATACATAGGCCCTTTGGAAGATTTTGTTTTTAGTTAAGATGTGGCCAACTGAACAACTGAACCACAATGGTCTTAATCCTATTACTGGAAGCCTTATAAAGAAGACACCATGGGGAAAAGCAGGAATTGAGAAATCAGAAGGAACTCAGAAGAAAAAAAAGAGGAAAATGCCATGTGATGGAAAAGTTTGGGAACCCAAAGATTGCTGGCCAGGCAGAACACTACTTACCCCAGAAGGAAGCAAGCCTCATGAAATCATGAGCCAATAAATTCCTGTGGTTAACCCAACCCATTGTGTGGTGTATGTGTTAGCACCCTGGAAAATGAAGACACTTTTCCTCCATGTTCTACTGCCTTCTTCCCCAACTCTCTTCCAGCCATTGCAGACTTCTTGGTTGTTCCTAGAATATGCCAGTCACATTTCTGCCTTAAGGCTGTTATATTCTTTTTTCCCTCTGCTGGAATGCTCTTCCCCAGGATATCCATTGGATTCATTTCCTCACCCCCTTCCAGTCCTTACTTAAATGTTACTTTGTTTGCCAGAGCCACCTTATTTAAAATAGAAATTTCACTTGTCTTATATGCCCTACTTCTCTTTCCTGCTTTGTTCTTAGCACTTACCCCCATATAATCTACTGCATTTTTTACTTATTTCATTTGTTACCATGTGGGCAGGGACTTCTGTTTGTTTTATTCACTTAATAGTGCTTGGTACCTCTACTGTTTCACACATATCTGTTCAATAAATGAGTGGATGAACAAATGAATGAATGATAGGAGACAAGATCTGCTTGAGAATTTCCATTTTAAACAGCTATTTCCTGACAATATGTTAGTTAGTGACTGGAAGGAAATTGAAACTTTCAAAAAGGAAAGGGATTTTATGTCATAAAGAATTCCTTTTGTCTTTGTTTTTTTCCATTCATTTCCCCCAACTTACCGGTGGAAAACCACAGGAATGTCACATACATCTTTCTATCTGAATAAGATTCTTGGGGAAATGCTCAAGTTATTGGGTGAATCTGTTTATTTTGAAATTTTTAAATACACCTTCTAGGATGGAAGGCTATATGAATGTAAAAACATCATGCAAGCAGTACTGGTCAGGGAAGTTTCTGTGCTAACTGGTCATGAGCCAAAAGTCAAGGTGCAGGTTTCTCCTTCACTCTGTCGTTCACTCAACATCTCACTCATTCATTCAGTAAATATTTGTAAAGTGAATCAACTCATCCTAGTTTGTTGGAAACCTTCGCGTTTTTTAGCATGGAAAGTCCTGCATTAAGGGAAATCCCTCATTCCTGGGCAAACCAGGCTGGTTGGCCACCCTAAACTTTCAGAGAAATGCCTTGTTCATCACTAGAAAATTCAACGATTAGCATCATTCGATAAGAATTTACAAAACATATACAGTCGAGTACTCTCCCTCGCCTCATATCCTATGCATGTGGTGATTTCCCTACCTGAGCTGAGCCTTAGGTGGGAATGAGAACTCTTTGGGGATCGGGACTCTTCAGCTTTGAACTGAACCACATGGTAGAGGAAATAGAAATTCCCTTAGTCTGACTTCTACTGGATGACCATGATAAATCCTCCTTATACTCATTGAGGTCCTTCTTAGGACTGTTTAAATCCAAACTTATGCTCTCACCAGGTGGATGAGAACTCCAGTGACTGTGGGTGAGAGGGATCCAGCTGTGAATGCAGACATTTGTGTTATTCCTCTGAGAAAGCTAGCATACCTATGAGAGAGAGAGAGAGGAAAACATTCCCTTGTAAGAAGAGGGTTAATTTCAGCTGCTCTTTTGCAACTTTTTGCTTCCCTCTGGGGAGACCTGGAGTTGTGATGACCCATGGTCAGATCTAAATGAAATGTACTGACTAATGATGAATATAATCTGCGCTAGGGTTCGAGACTGCCAAGAGGGCAACTTGTGACATTGTTTATAGAAAATGTACACATTGGGGCTTGCACCTGGTTTATATGTTCTCTTGGTTTCTGCTGTTGAGCCTGATTTGCAGCCTTATTTTTAGTATAAAAGACCCTTCATTGGATGAGACAATGGATCTCCTGAGACTAAGGTACCTCCTAAGTATGTTGGTGGTTCACCATCTGAAGGAGAATTATGTTCTGTGTGGCTGTGAAAGACTCCTGGAAGCTGCACCTGGTAGTCTCAGTTATCTCTGGTGTTTCTTCTACTTCTTTCTCCTGCTATACCATTTCATGTCCTATGGAGTCTCATGAATCCTTTCAATTATCTGACCCTGTGTAATTGCTGCGTTCCTCAACAGGGAGATTTGGGTGAATCTCCCACAGTTGACTCGGATCATGGTACTTTGATGTTAAATGCCATTGAGCACTTTTGTTTTTGCCTGGAAAAACTAAGTTCACATTGAATGACCAGCTCTAGGTTCCAGGTTGTTTGGCTGTGGGGCCAATTTTCCATGACCTGTTGCCCGTGCCACATTTTCCTGTGCTTCAGAAAATGTTTAGGGCCGCTAGACCTGAATATAGCTACCCTGAGGATGAGGCAAACGGGTCCTCCCTACCGAGGAGCAATATCCAAGATGTTAATCAAGCATCCGGAGACACAGAAGGCGTTGCTGGAAGCAGATAGTACCAGGAAGGCAATGGTGGTGCTGTGGCTGGATCTGACCCAGTGCAGGGACCCGAGGAATATAGATGAGTTGATGGCCCCTGGGGCAGAACAATGGACACAGAATAAACAGGTGATCACCCTGAGCTTCCCACATCCACCCTTAAAACACACTCAGTCCTTACCAATGGCAGTGAAGAGTTTCCTTATGGTGAGAAGTCTGAGAATTTTTCTGGAGAGGAGAAAATCTGCAAGCATACCTTCAAGGATCATGCAGATAAAACCAGCAACAAATGGCAGCGTGGACAGAATCCCACTCTGAGAGGCAGAGGTCAGGTGAAGTGCGTGCTTGCACCCCCCCCACACACACACTGTGACACTGGTTTTCACATCTGTGATTCCTTATGTGCATGTCACTTTTACTCATATCACTTTTACTACAGCAATTAAAATGGGTCGATATTATTTTTATATGGGAGAAACGTGCATATGGTGCAACTGCAAAAAAAGCACTAATGCTCTTTTCATATATAAAGATACCCTGGAAATAAATATTAAACATTCCAAAACCCATGGGAAAATAGGCAAAGCATATTGACACACAAGTTACAGAAAAAGAAAAAGAAGTGGTTCCTGGAAATATTAAAAGACGAGAAATCCAATATCAAGCCACAGAGAGGGATCAGTTTTTTTGGGGTCAAATTGGCAATAATCCCAAAGTGTTTGACAGGCTCCCTGATGATGCCGTAGGGAAACAGATACTAGCACATGTTAGTGGTGCTCTTTGAAGGGCTATTTGACTATATATAAAAAAGACTATTGTGCATATACCCTTTGATGCAGCAAGTATAACAAAAGGAGATTTTTCTTTAGAGAAATACTTTCACAAATGCAAAATGACAAGTAAACAAGGTTGTCACTGAACCATTGCTCAAAAGATTGGAAACAACCTAGATATTGTTCAGTAAGGAAGTTTAAGTACTAATATGAAAAGATCTCTAAGGTATATAAGCTGTAAAATAAAAAAAAACAGTTTATACAGCATAGCAGCATATGCAGCACACAATGTTTTGTGTAAAAAAAGTTGGGAAATAAAAATGTACATTCATATTTGCATACATTTTCATAAAGAAACATAGAAGAATATATAAGAAATTAGGGACAGGACAGATTAGGAATATGGGCAGGAGTAAGAATTTCCATTCAATTCCTTTTTATATAGTTTTTAAAATAGTGAACCTTGTTAATATATTATCAATTCAACCTCTAAACTAAAATACTATGAAAGAAAATACAAATATTACTTTAGTCTCAAAGAAAAGGAGACCATCCAGTATTGTGCAGAATTCAAACAAAGGAAGGACTTAGCTATCACCTGTCCCAAGTGGTTCGTTTTACAGGTAAGTGAATAAAGGCATGAGGACCATGGCACATTATGTGAAGATATCCAGAGAGCAATGACACACTTCTAGAACTCTTGACTCAACTGAATGGGATGTTCTACCATCTGCTTCCAACTTGTCTTTCCATTCATGCAGCAACCCTCCTCTCCTCAGCCATGGCTTCTGAGGGTGGGGAGCCAACTGGTCCCAGTCCAGAGGCAAATAATTCCCAATAGCCAGCCTCAGGGTGTCCATTTCTCAGCACTGGCCTCCTCCTCATCTGGAGTTTCTCGCTTCTATTCTCTAGCTAGAGGCTTCCACCTTCATTGCCTGCTTCTGGCCCTCCTCCTTTGGGAAAACCTAGAACGACTCCTTCGAGCTTTCTGCTCTTAGTACCTTCAGCCTGACTGCATCATGACTCTCTGTGGTTCCCAGACTCTGACCATGGCTAAGAAGGTGAACACTCTGTTGGCCAGTTAGTGTGTTTTCTCCAAAGAGGCTGAGTCAATATGAGAAAGTTGCCTTTTGAGCGTAATGGGCGAGAGTGTAATAATTATCTGATGGCTTTGTGAATTGTTACTAACAGGCTATCACATCTTTGAAAAAATTCAGAGAGCTGTACACATCTGTGCACTTTTCTAGACACATACTTGAAAAAAATTTTTAAAGTGTTATCCACTAACTTAGGCATAAATCCTATTTGGGAAATTGTGCCCTGTTGATATTGGCTTATTTTCAGCATATTTTGCTTACATTTCTCTATTACAGGCTTGCAGGCAGAATGTGTTTCATTATTGCTTTACTGCTTATGCTGCCAGCAGAGAGTCTTGTTTAGCAAAATGTTGATTAGATTTAGTATAACATTTTTGCATGGTTCCTTTAACAACAAGACATTCTATGAATGCCAAGCTGACCTAGCATTCTATCACCCTGAACCAATAAGAAGTAGACCACATTGAAATCAGTCAGAATTCAGGTTAGCCAAATTACATTTCCTACGTGAAGGTCTTTGATTTCAGTATGCTGATTTTGTGGCCATTGGGCAGACAGGATTATATAATGAAACATTATTAAGAGAACAGAAAAAAAAACTTTCTTTGTACTTACATCTCTGAGGTTAATTTGCAGTTGAGAATTGATGTATGTTGGTATATATGCTGATGTGATAGCCAAACCCCAGTAGTAACAGAAATGAAAGACTATAATGGACCACAGTGGTAGGGACTTGAGCATAGCCTTAATGGGGAGAGACTTGCTTGGTGAACAGTCCTGTAAGAAAGCACATGCCAGTACAACCTCCACTAGAACACAGGAGCTCTACCCTACTATACATATCACCTCTGAGATATTCAGACAGGCATAGAGGGAAATGACCAGGGGGGTCTTCAATATACCTGTTGGGTCAGTGAACACATGATGTATTCCTTCTCAGCGGTGCTGATAAAGGGATGATTCATAGGATCATCAAAAATGAGAGAAAACCAGAGAAGACAACAAGCACAGCCAATTCCACCTAGGAAAAAAGAGAATCCAGTAAGAATTGAATTAGATCTCTCAGTTTGATTATGCCCTGAGATGATTCTTGTGGTTGATAAAATGACAGGTCCCAATTCTCCACTTCCATCCCCCTCCCCCCATCAACACCCTTGCAAGGGCCTAACACAGATCAAGGGTATTTGGTCACCTTATTGCTTCATCCTTAGCTGTATAACACGCTTTTGCCAGTGCTATGGGGCAGTTCCTAGCTCATACTTAAGAAACACTGCATGTTTTTGTTTATATTCTTGGGTCTTGGCCATTGCCATGGGAAGAATATGTCTCAGCTAGCCTGTTGTCCAAGGCAGATGAGAGAATAGGGGACAGCTGTCCAGCCATCCCAGAGAAATAGCAGAATAAATTATTGTTCTTTTAAACCACAATGTTTGGGAAAGTTTTGAAGCACACCATTATTGAGGTTATAATTAACTGTTACAAGTTCTTAATGTGTTTGCCCCATGTGCTTAAATATGCTTTCGCTATTCAACAACTAGTCAGCATCCTTCCTTGTAGTCATACTTCTGCAAAGTTCCTTTCATCCTTAATTCTTTCTATATCTTACTTTTCTCAAAGCACTTCAGAGTTAGCAGCATATTATTACATGCAACTGATTGCCCAGACAACTTCTAGTTATTAATTGAAATGAACACTCAGCAAAGAAATTTCCTCTAATGTATGCATTATTATAATGTTGAAGAACTCATTACTATCAGCATTGAATGGCTATATGGCTATGCTGGTTTTAAAGGATGTATGTCCCCTAGAAAAGCCATGCATTGATCTAAATCCCATTTTGTTAAGGCAGAATAATCCCTATTCAATACTGTATGTTTGAAACTGTAATCAGATCATCTCCCCGGAGATGTGATTTAATCAAGAGTGGTTGTTAAACTGGATTAGGTGACGACATGTCTCCACCCATTTGGGTGGGTCTTGATAAGTTTCTGGAGCCCTATAAAAGAGGAAACATTTTGGAGAATGGAGGAGATTCAGAGAGCAGAGAACAACATAGCCACGAGGAGCAGCGACCCCACAAGCCAGCGACCTTTGGAGATGAAGAAGGAAAATGCCTCCCAGGGAACTTCATGAAACTGGAAGCCAGGAGAGAAAGCTAGCAGATGACGCCATGTTCACCATGTGCCCTTCCAGCTGAGAGAGAAGCCCTGACTGTGTTCACCATGTGCCTTCTCACTTGAGAGAGAAACCCTGAACTTCATCGGCCTTCTTGAACCAAGGTGTCTTTTCCTGGATGCCTTTGATTGGACATTTCTATAGACTTGTTGAAATTGGGACATTTTTTCAGCCTTAGAACTGTAAACTAGCAACTTAATAAATTCCCCTTTTTAAAAGCCATTCCGTTTCTGGTATATTGCATTCCAACAGCTAGTAAACTAGAACAATGGCTCATCTTAAAATTCTCTTTTTTAGAATCTTGAAAAAGTTCTAATAATTCTCTACATTTGCTCTCTGTCATTTCCACATTCATTCACGAACATCACTGAGCAGCCAAAACACACCAAGTGTTTAGCTAAAGTTTGAGAATATAAAGATACAAAGACACGATTTTACCATTAAATGGACAGGAATACATACAAAAATTAATAATATTGCACATTGGGATTGGCAGATTTCAGTATTTAATAAAAAATATTTAACAAATTCCTACTATATACATATTGCGTACTGTTTCTCAAAACCATGAGCAGAGTAAGCCTCTCTCATTGTCGATCAGTATTTCTCAACTGCCCTCTTGAAGTTTCCATGGCGGTGGTGTTGAAAGTAGATGTGCTATCATAACCAATTTCACACACTTTTTTCTAGTGAGTATATAGGTCTGATTTTACAGGGACCCTGATCCAAAAGGACTGTTCTCTAATGAAAACATCAGTGGGACTTACTGTAAGGAATCAGGCAATTTGCAGATAGGATTTCAAACAGAGAATGTTTTAAAATTCAAACATACATAAACATTAGCTGAGAGTAGCTGGACAGAACCCAATCAAGGTGAATAAAGGCAAAATTGAGAATTAGTAGAATATTACCTCTGGAACACTACATGTGTCTTTGGGACCTTTCTATAGCGTCCTTCTGTGTATTACTCCCATTCTTAAGCCTCATACAGATGTGCTCTGCCCTGTAGCCTCAATTGGTTTACCCTACACTTCCTACAATCACTAGTTTACCTCTGATTAGGTCACATTCCCACAATATTCTGATTGTTGTAATAATAGGAGAAATTAAAAAGAAGGTATTAAATAAATACGTACGACTGACTAATATGACATCTTTCAACATCTTATAAAAGAAATTGCTCTGGGACCCTTGTGGGTTCACTTTAGAAGCAAGAAGGCATGTTATGATGCCCTTATAATAATAAGGTTATTCTAGCTACATAGGCCACTAAAATTTAAACATTGATTTGCAAGACAACAATATTCACAACATGATTAATCTTGAACATTATCAACTGATGGTTATAGACACATCAATATCTATTAGGATTTGGTTAACCATAGCTAACCACTATCAAAAAATCATGCCCAGACTTTTGGTCAGAAAAGATGGCAGCATAAGATGTTCCAAGGCATCATTCCTTTAAAGAATTTTGCAAAGATTAAATGGCAAAATGGCAGAAGAGAGTCCTGCATGTCCAAGTGACATTAAGGTAAAGGAATTAAACTCTCCAGTCAAAAGGCAGAGATTAACAGAAAGCATAAAAAAGCATTGTAAACTATAAGCACCATAAGAGACACACCTTAAATTCAAAGACACGAGTAGGTTGAAAGAGAAAAGGTGCAGAAAAATATTCTTTGTGTTCTAGTTTGCTAGCTGCCAGAATGCAATATACCAGAAACAGAATGGCTTTTAAAAAGGGGAATTTAATAAGTTGCTAGTTTACAGTTTTAAAGCCAAGAAAATGTCCCAGTTTTAACAAGTCTATAGAAATGTCCAATCAAAGGCATCCAGGGAAAGATA
>PVIY010045002.1:0-19366 GCA_004026745.1 Myrmecophaga tridactyla | reverse complement strand
AAAAAAAGTAACAAAAGATGCCATCAGTGAGCAATACTCACTGTGAAATGGGATTGCACTAGAGGGCATTGACTTGCTCTTCATACATTTGCATTCTCTGTGACTTGAATGTTTTAAAATGGGTGTATCAATTATATATAAGTGCACATGCATATGTAAATACACATATATAAACATATATATGCACGCATATAAAATGAAATGAGTCATACAATTTTATTTGAATCTAGGTGAAATCATTTTGCTATCCCTGACTTTTTATATTTTTATAGCAGTTAAATGGACCAAAATATGTTAGAACAATTTATCTAGCTTGAAACTTAACCAAGAGCATAAACAGCAGATAGAAACATCCTAGCCTAGGTTTAGTAAATTTAGTTATTTAGAAAACCCATTATTAATTGGTGATGAGAAAGAAATATTTTAAGAAATTTATATCTTAAGGTAACAGTTTGTAAAATATATAATCTTTTTTCCCTTATATTTTAATTGACTTTAGGATGTTGTTTGGAGGTTTTGGTTAAAATGCAATACATTATAATTTCTTCCCACACGAAATAATGGGAAATAATTTTAGAATGCTTACATGGAATATCTGATTTTCAGGAATTGATTGCTGACCTTGAGCTGGAAATGCCTGTGTACTAGAGATTATAATAAAGCAATGTATAATATATGTATACATATATATTTAAAATTTCTATGACAACCACTATTTATTAATATTTCAGTTTATTTAAAAGCAAATGTAATTAAATTTTAAAACTGTTACAGGTATGTCTTTATACTGTAATGTGATAATGAAATGATTGCAGATTATTTAACAGTGTTGAAATCCATATCAATGATTGGAGAAAATCAATTTAGAATTTGAATAAAATTTACAACCAATTTCTATTTTATATCTGAAATTGAGTTTTTTTCATTTAAAACCTGTACAAGACTTTATAACAAATCTGAAGTATATAGCATACTAATATATGTTTATATACTTTTATTTGTTATATTAGAAATAATATTCTTAGTATTTCATCCAGAACTTGTTGTGATGCTGTATCCAGCCAATATTTGCAAGTGAATAATGAAATTCTGGAATGCATGGTCCAAATCTCAACATCCAGCTGCCCTGCTCACTAGCAATAAGGCTTGGACAGTTACATTATTTCTCAGATTCTTCAGCTGCAAAACAGGGGTGATAAAATAGTAGGTCTACTGCATAGGATTTTATTTGTTACATATGCAAAGCAGATCATTCAATAAAGGTTAGTTATTATTGTAAAATGCTGGCTGTCCAAGTCACTATTGAATTTTTACCGTAATATTCCTCGTCTGTGCAATGCAGAACATAATATAATCTACTTTACAGAGTTATTATGAAGATTAAATATACAAACGGATGTTTTTTAGCATGAAAATCTGGAGCAGACTAATCTCTTAATAAATCTATGTTTTTATTTTTATTACCATTTTGAAAAACCAATGTATTAGATTGTTCATCGTCGTATAGATTTGAAAGATTTTTCTACAGCCATTTGTATTCAGAAATAACACCTAGATGGCTTTTGCTATGTGAAAACAAATCAAGCTCAGAGTCAGATCATGTTACAAAAATGTCACAGGATATATTCACCACAACACATGACCCCAATCCACAGAAGACAGAGAAATGCCGTAAAAGATAGAAGAGACCACCTGAAAACAAATTGATTTGCAGCATAATAGTAAATTTTTAAGGACAGTTTATTTTTTAATCATTCTATCCAATTCACTGATTAAATTTAGTTGCTTCTAAGCAGTAGTACTCGGCTCTTGCCTTAAGAAATTTTATGCCTCTTTTCCTTAAATGCTTCATTTTGTTCCAAGTTGCATATATATCCCCAGGCTATATTTTCAAAGGCAGCATCAGAAGGATTCATTATTTCTACTTTTGATAATAAGATTAATTGTGAAACACTTTTCTATCAAAACTTGGTGCGAGACATTTTGTTGAGGCATGGTGTTTTAGTTGCCTGGACTGCTCAAGTGAAAACCATGAAATGGGTCGGGTTAAATAATGGGAATTTATTTGCTCAAATTTTGACACTAAAAGAATGTCCAAATCAAGGTGGATTTCTTCTCAAAGAGTTGGGTTCTGATACTTGGCTCCTCTGTTACATGACGATGACATGGCAGCCCCTCCAGACCTCTCTGCTCTCTTCCAGTTTCTGTTCAATTTTAGCCTCTTGCTTATCTGGCTTTTTCTCTCTCTTTCTGAATTTCATTCCCCTTATAAAGTAATAGGATTAAGAGCCACCTTAATTGGGCTGGGCCACACATAAACTATGGTAACTTTATCAAAAAAGTCCTACTTAAAATGGGTTTATACACACAAGAATTGATCAAATCTAAGGACACGCCTTTCTGGGGTATATACACCTTCAAACATCACACACGGCAACAGATATGAGTTGATACACAGAGAAGTTAAAGCCAAATTTCTACCTACTAATGTAACTATTTAAAGCAACAAATAAAAATTTATTGAATGAAAGCCTAGCTTCAGATTATCTCAGCTTTTTAAAATATATTTCATAATGTACTTTGAACTGTAAATATTTATCACCAGTAATTTATATGTTGCATTGAACCTTTAAGCCAGAAAGCATATTTTAAGTGGGGCATTTGCAATGGGCAGTAGACAGGGAATGAATATATCTGGATTATACTCCCAAATCTGCCCTTAATTTGCTGTGTGATCTTGGATATAATAGATAGCTTTATCTTCTATAGAATCAGGCCATCTGGATAGATGAATAATGAGGCCCTTCCAGCTTCACTATTTTGCTTCTTGGTGAAGGCAGGCACCAGAGAACATTCAGAATGATTTCTCCTTTTAATAGTTATGTATTGAAAGCATATTACATACCAAGATAAAAACCAAAAACTGGAGATACACATACAGGAGGAATGAGCAGCAAAAATGTATAACTAGATGGTGATCTTCTGTGGTTATCTGTGCTCTGATGGATACAACTAGGCATTCCCAAGACCATGCACAGGATACCTAGTATTTGTATGGAATGAAACGAATATTTGGAGAATGCATGAATGAATTAATTAAATAGTATGCTATCATATTTTGATATGGCTGGGAAACCCCATAAATCATCAGTACCAAGTAAGGCAGCTTTAAGAGGAGTTGTCAGAGGTAGAAGAACATATGAAACAGAACCATAGGCCTGGCTTTTCAGGGAGACTGTAAAGTAATGAAGCAGAGCCTCCAACATAAAAGTATCTTTGGAAAGCAAACCTACAGTCGAGAATGTGAGAGATGTACGGTCGATCCTCATTATTTGTGGACTCCAAATTTGGAATTTTCCTACTCACAAAAATGTATGATTAATCCCCTACACAATGCTCATGGTTCTTTCATGGTCATTCATGGACACATGCAGAGCAGCAGCAAATTTGTCTCCCAGTGCACAGGTCCCAGCTAAGACTGAGCAAGGCAATGCTCTGCCTTCTTGTTTCATATTGTCAATTAGGGTTATTTTTGTTGTATATTTAGCCCCACATTTTTTGCACATTTGTGTTTTTGTTGTATATTTAGCCCCACATTTTTTGCAAATTTGTGCTTTTTGTTGATTTCATTGTTTAAAATGGTCTCCAAATGCAGTGCCAAAGTGTTGACAAGTATTCCTAAGTGCAAGAAGACTCTGATGTGCCTTACAGAGAAAATACATGTGTTAGACAAGCTTTATTCAACTATGAGTTATGGTATAATGGTCATAAATCCAGTGTTAAAAAATCAGTAGTATATATGGAGTAAGGTATCTTTAAACAGAAGCATGCAGAATAAAATGCTATATATTAATTGGTTGGTGAAGGTTGTGATCAGAGGTTTGTAGAACCCAGTTCTGCATTTCCCCTAGGAGCCACAGTTCTGTGTATGCTTTATCAGTGCTCACAGCAGCTTTATAGAACATAATTAGCATATTTAACAAGAATTGGCTGTTCATGGCACAGACTTTGGAGGACTATCAAACCTTTCACAACCCAAATGTCTTTTAAGACCACCACCATTAGCCTACTGTTGCCTTACATATTCTAGACATCTATAGTTCTAACTTTTGAGGAAAGATTTAAGTTACTTATTAAATATTTTAATACCTTTAACTTGGTATTATGAGATTCCTTTATATTAAAATTAAATTTGCTAGAAAAAAATATTTTTCCATCATTATCTATTGCATATCTGTGAGGCCTTAAGGCAGAGAGGAGAGACCTTATATAGGTCTTAGAGTCTAAAGTCTTGGATTTAAATCCTGGAAAATGTACTTAATAAAATCATTCATGAAGAGCCTGGCTTATGATAGGCACTCAAAAACTATTACACACAAAACCTTTCAAAGTTTTAAAAAGAAAGGAAGGATATTAATATAGTGAATGCTACACAGAATCCTTCCTCACTATTCCATTTACTAAACAATTAAGGAGTCATGGAATAAAAGGACTACCCTTGATCTTTACATTTTTGAAATCTCTAGGCTAAGTTAGGAGGTAAAATAAACTATTTGGAAATGATGTCCACCAGCAGGGTTACCTGTTGGGCACTTCAGTTACAATTCACAAAACACACAAAAGATGATAAATAAATCTGAGAATTTTCAGGAGGCCCTTGCTAATTTGTATTTTCAGGAAAAAAATAATTTAACAGGGTTCAATTTGTGTCTCTCATAGATGATTAAAGAAACTGACCCCTAATATTGATGAGGTTTTTATCTCGCTATGAGGTAAAACCTTGTAAGGTTTTCTATGTAAGAACCTTGAATCCAAGTCATTTGTGCTGATTGTCACATATAAGTTTGGCCTACAACTCAACACAAGAGCAGCAGTTATTTCCTCTGGAGGCTGAGAGGGACAGTTTTCCTGTCTATAGTATAGCTTCGCACTGTTTCCAGGACTTTGAAATGACCACATCATCATGAAGCTGTCAGAAAAAAACACACTACGCCCAGACCCTAAATCTTGTAGAAATTTGGAGCCCAGCGGGCACGAGTTTTTATCTATACAACTCCTTATCATTAAAAAAAAAAGGAAATCCGAACCCAAGAAAAGTATTAGCTCAAGGTCACATAACTAACTATACTATAGTCTTAATTCCTGGCTCCCCATTTGAAAGTGCCTTGAAATAAGACCCCACTTAAAGAATGACATAAGGGAAATTTTTATGGAGATGGGTGAGGCATATAAATATAGTTTATAGGCACAAGATCTATAAAATAATAAGATAACCATAAGCACTATTTAACTTCAAGCTCATTCTCATCCATTTCCAAGGTTTCCTCAATGACATCCAACAACTGATATAAACCCTTAAAAAAAAAGAGTGGGGTGGCTACAGTGGCTCAGCAGGCAGAGTTCTCACCTGCCATGCCAGAGGACCCGGGTTCGATTCCCCGTGCCTGCCCCTGTTATAAAAAAAAAAAAAAAAAAGAGTGGATATCAAATACTAAGAAGACCTATGTCGGAGAACCATGAGATATTTTTACTTCCTTTAAGATCCACGGAAGGATGATGTTTATTATAAATTGGTGTTGGCTGAAACACACTCCAAAAGCCTGACACACATGACTATACAGAGATCATGGGGAAAGGATGAAGAGATACAGGCAGAATATCGGTTTTATGGCAGAATTGGTATCTCTAAAAGATGGCTGTTGTTGACAGCTAATTGAGGGTTCCCAATCATGATGCTAGAAGATCAAGGGCAAGTTCAAATTTAAAATAAAATAAAGATAATCAAAGTAAAGTAAAATAGAACTACTACGGTTTTCCACAAAATGAGAGAATTTGACCTTTGATTTCATGTTTTTTATTTTTTTTTTATTAAAGAAGTTTCAGGTTTACAGAAAAACCGTGCAGAAAATACTGAGTTCACAAATATCCGTGCCATTTTTAACCCCTTGCATTATGCCATACCTCTGCTACAATTTATGAAAGAATGCCATACTTGCACTATCAACTGTAGTCCATAGTTTACATGAGGGTTCAATGTTTGCATTGCACAGTTCTATGTGGGTGTTTTATTAATTTGTAATTTAGTGACATATCTACAGCCTAAATTTCTCCCTGTAAGCCACATTCAAATATATAAAGTGCTGTTAATTACATTCACACTGTTGTGCTGAAATCACCACTGTTCAATACCAAAATTTTTCTCCCACACTGAACTAAACTTATTTACCAATTAAGCATTAAATCCTAATGTGCTACCCCCACCCTGGTCCCTATAAACTTTATTCTGGTTTCTGCCTCTGTGAATTTCTTATTCCTACTTATTTTGTATCAGTGAGATGATAAAACACGTGTCCTTTTACGTATGCCAATTTCACTCAACATGTTTTCAAGTTTCATCCATGTTGTAGCATGAATAAGAACTTCATTCCTTTTCACAACTGAATAATATTCCATTTTATGTATATAACACATTTTGCTTATCCATTCATCTATTGATGAAGATTTGGGTTGTTTCCATATTTTGGCAATTGTGAATAACGCTGCTAAGAACATCAGTGTGCAAATATATGTTCAAGTCCCTGCTTCCAGATTTGTTGAGTATGTACATAGAAGTGGGATTGCTGGGTCATATGGTAGTTCTGTGCTTAACTTCTGAGGAAACAACAAACTGTTTTCTACAGATCTTGCACATTTCATATTCACACCAACAATGAGCAAGTTTTCTTATTTATTCATATGCTGTCCAACACCTTTTACTTTCCATTCTTTATATAGTGACTATTCTAGTGGATATAAAGTGATATCTCACTGTGGTTTTGAATTTCATTTCCCTAAGGGCTAATGATGTTGAGCATTTTTCATGTGTTTTTTTGGTCTTTTGTATACCTTCTTTGGAAAAAATGTCTATTCAAATCATTTTTTAATTCTGTTGTCTTTTTGTTTATGAGTTGTAGGATTTTTACATATTTCCTGGTAATTAAACCCTTATCAGACATGTAGGTCTCCACATATTTTGTCCCATTCTGTAGGTTGTATTTTTAATTTCATGAAGTCCTTTGGTTTGTAAGTTTTTAATTTTGCTGAAATCCCATTTGTCTATATTTTTCTTTTATTGCTCATGCCTTCGGTGTAATGTCTAAGAACCTATATCATGATACAAGGTCCTGAAGATGGTTCCCTATAGTTTCTTCAGAGTTTTACAGTTTGGGTGTGTATATTTAGGTCTTTGATTCATTCTGAGTTAATTTCTGTACATGATGTGAGGTGGGTATTCACATTCATTATTTTGCATACGGGTATCAACTTTTCTAAGCACCATTTGTTGAATGAAACTCTGTTTCCCTATAGAGTGGATTTATCACCCCTGTCAAAAATCTATTGATGATAGATATAAGGGTTTATATCTGAATTCCCAACTTGCTTCTAATTGAGAACTTGATTTATATATTATTAAGAACTTGGTCTTAAAAATTGGAAGTGTGAGTTCTCCAATGTTGTTCTTCTATTTCAAGATGGCTCGGACTGTTCAGGTTCTTTATGCTTCCACATAAATTTGATGACTGATTTTTCCATTTCTGCAGAGAAGGCTGATTGGGACTTTCTTAAATTTATAAATTATACTCAGTAGCATTAACTTCTTAACAATCTTTAGTTTTCTGCCCTATGACCACAGAATGTCCTTCCATTTACTTTGATTTCTTTCAACAGTTTTTGTAGTTTTCTGTATACAAGCCCTTTATCCTCTGTTAAACTTATTCTTAGATATTTGATTCTTCTAGTTGCTATTGCAAATGGAATTTTTCATTTCTTCTTCAAATTGTTCATTACTATTTTATAGAAACACGATAAATAGTTTCATTTTGATCTTGTATCCCACCACTTTGCTGAATTTGTTTATTAGCTGTAGTACTGTTTGGGGATATTTTCAGAATTTTCTATATATAGGATCATACCTTCTACAAATAGGGGATATTTTACTTCTTCCTTTCCAATTAGGATTTATTTTATTTCTTTCTCTATCTAAATTTCACTGGTTAAAACTTCTCATACAATGTTGATATCAGTGTTGAGAGTGGACATCATTTTCTTGTTCTGATAAAAGCAAGAAAGCTTTTACTCTAAGTATGATGTTAGCTGAGGGTATTGGTATTTTATATATGCACTTTATCATGTTGAGGAAGTTTCCTTGTATTCTAGTTTTCTAAGTGTTTTTATCAAGAAAGGATGCTGTGTTTTTTCAAATGCTTTTTCCATATCCATTGAAAAGATCATGAGTGTTTTTCTTCTTCCTTCTGCTAATGTGGTGTATTATATTGATTTTCTTATGTTAAACCAACCTCACATACCTGGGATAAATCCCATTTCATCATGGTGTATAATTCTCTTATACACCATATATCTTATGAATATAAATGCAGAAAATCCTCTACAAAATTAGAGGATTGAATTTGGTTTACTAGTAATTTTGTAGAGGATTTTTGCATCTATATTCATAAGGGATATTGGTTTATAATTGGTTGTTTGTATCATCTTTTCTTTGTTTTTTTGTGTGTTTATCTTTTTATGTCCTCTTTTTATTTTTCCTTTGTCTATCTAGCTAAAAGTTTGTTAATTTTATTGACCTTTTTAAAGAACAACTTTAAGTTTTGTTGATTCTCTTTATTGTCTTTTTGTTGTTGTTGCTGATTGTTTGTTTTTATTCTCCGTTATTTATGTCCACTTTAATCTTTGTTATTCCCCTCTTACTGCTCATTTTAGTCTTTCTTCTTTTTTAGTGTAAGCATTTAGGTGTATAAATTTACTTCTCAGCACTGCCTTTGCTGAATCTCGTAAGTTTTTGTATATTGTGTTTTTATTTTCATTCACCTCAAGAAATTTCTTAATTTATCTTGTGATTTCTTCTTTGGTTGTTTAAGAGTGATTTGTTTAATTTCCACATATTTGCAAATGTTTCAGTACCCCCTCTGTTGTAGCATCATTCTATTGTGGTCAAAGAAGATGCATTCTATCATTTCACTATTTTTCAATTTAGTGAGACTTGTTTTATGATTTAGTAGTTGGTCTATTCTAGAGAACTATCCATGTGCACTAGAGAAGAATGTGTATTCTATTCTATGGGGAAGAAGTGTATGTGTGTGTGTGTGTATGTATATATATGTGTATACACGCTTATAGTTCTAATTGTTTTATAGTGTCATTCATTTTTCTATTCCCTTATTGGTCTTCTGTGTAGAAGTTTATCCATTATTGAAAGAGGTGTATTGACATTTCCTTTTATGTATATCTAATTCTCTCTTCAAAACCATCAGTATTTATTTTATATACTTTTTGGGCTCTGCCATTAAGTGTACATATATTTATAACTGTTATATTTTCTTACTTAATTGATCTCTTTATTAGTCTATAGTGTCTTTCTTCGTTCTTCACTATAGTTAGTGGCTTAAAATCAATTTTATCTCATCTATATTATCTCCATCTCTCTTTATATACTATTTGCCTGAGATATCTTTTCATCCTTTCACTTTGAATCTACTTGATATACTCATTTCATAGAGTTGGTTCATGCTTTTATAGCCATTCTGCCAATCTCAGCCTTTTGGCTGGAGAGTTTTATCCATTTATAGTTAAAGTAACTACTGATAATGCATGACTTTCTTCTTCCATTTTATTATTTGGCCTTTGTAAGTCTTATACATTTTTTTTTACCTTCAGTTTTCTGTTAATTTATACTTTCATATTTATTTTATTTTTTTCGTTGTACCATTTTAAATCCCTTCTTATTAATTGACTTATTTATATTTTTCATATATTTTCTTTTTGGTTATCATGAGGGTTTAATTCAACATCCTTAGTCAATAACAATTACATTTGACGTGATACCAAATTAACTTCAATAGCATATACAAACACTGTTCTTATAAGCCTCCATTTGCCACCTTTATGTTGTATTTGCCATCAGTCTTCACCATTGTATATTCAAAAATGTAGATTTATCATTTGCATTTTAGGACCTGTGGGAAGGAAGAAGTGGAATTACATACCAAAAATTAAAATGCAATAGTACTGTATTTTGTCATTACACATATGATTAGACTTTACCAGAAGTCTTTATTTCTTTATACCACACTATAATATTTCTATCTGTCTAGTATACGTTCCTTCTAGTCTAAAGAACTCCTTTTAGCACTGCTTACATTGCAGATCTAGTGGTGATATCACTTTCAGCTTTTGTGTATCTGGCAAATTTTTTACTCTCCATGTTTTTGAAATACATCTTACCAGATATAATATTCATGGTTGATAATTGTTTTTTATTAGCCCTTTAAATATTTCATTCTTTAGCCTTCTTGCCTCCATGTCTTCTGATGAGAAATTAGGACTTAATCTTATTGGAACTCACTTGTACATAACACATAACATATTGTTTTCTCTTGCCAGGTATAAAGTTCTTGGTTAACAATTGCTTTCTTTCAATATTTTAAATATTTCATACCATTGCCTTCTTTCCTCCATAGTTTTTGTTAAGAAGTTGGAGCATAATCTTATTGGAATTCTCTTGTACATAACTTACTGCTTTTCTCTTGCAGGTTTCAGAACTCTGTCTTTGTCACTTGGCATTGAACAGTTTGACCACTCCATGTCTGGTCATTGTTCTGTTTGATTTGATCTTGTTTGGGTTTCACTGGAATTCTTGAATGTGCATATTTATGTTTTTCATTAAATTTGGAATGTTTCCTGCCATTATTTATTTGGCTATTCCTTCTACCCCTTTTTGTCTTCTTCTGGGACTCCTTTAATTCATGTATTGATACACTGTGTCCCACAGTACTCTTATTTTTAAAATCCTCTGTTCACTTTTTAAATTATATTTCCTTTCTGCTTCTCAGCCGAGTCATTTCAATTCTCTTGTCTTCAAGGTCACTGATACTTTCCTTTGCCAAGTCCAGTATGCTGTTGAAACCCTCTAAGTAATTTTTCATTTCAGTTATTATATTCCTTAGTTCCAATTTTTAAGTTTGGTTCTTATTAAAAATTTATATCTCCTTATTGCAATTCTCATACTGCTCAATCATTATTTTTCTGATTTCCTTTAATTCTTTCTCTGTGTTTTCTTTTATCTGCTTAACCATTTTGAGAATCACTTAAAAAAACTGTCTGATATGTCCAAAGTCTGGCCTTCTTCGTTGATAATTTTTGGATTTATATCTTGTTCCTATGGATGGGACAAAATTTCTTCTTTTGTTTGTCTTGTAATCTTTTGTTGAATAGTGTATTTTTAATATTTTAAAGTGTTAATTCTGGGATTTAGTCCCTGAGCTATCTTTTCCTTAATATTATATTGAGTTGCAATATAAGAGTAGCTAACAAAAACAAGCCAAAGCAAAGCACGATTCACAGTCTTTGCAAATTGGTTCTGTTAGGACTTGTGGTCTCCTTCAGATTTTAGTTCTCCAAACAGGTTAATCAGACCAAGGCAAATGCAAAGTCCTGTGTCCTATCAATCTTAACTGAATCTGAGAGAAACTTCCTTCTTGTCCTAGGCTTGCTCTTGGCCTTAGCAATTCCCCTGTTTATAAGAATTCAAAAGCGCCCTCTACACCCTGTGAAATAGATTCTCTCTCCTCATGTGTGCTCAAATGTGTGACAATGCAGGAAGTTCTTTGCCCCAAGCTGCTTTGACTTGATTTTTCTTTACATCTCTTTAGCTGTCTGCAAGCTGCTTCTACCAGCAGGACAAGTTCTGAGAGGGTGAATCAGTCTTTCAGGCCCCACCCAATAGATTGGCACAAATATATATTAACTGCATATGTTCATAGGGGTTACTCAGCTCCCTTAGGGCCAGGCTCTACCCAGTGCCAGGGAGAAGTTAGAGGGTACAACAGAAAGTGCACTATAAGCTTATCCTACTGTTTTTAATGCTGCATCTTCTTGTTTTGGCACTTGCACAGTTATTGCAACCCTTTAACTGTTTTTCAGAGTTTGGAAGACAATGACTTTACCAGGTTTTGTTAGTTTTACAAAGATTCTGTGGGGAAATAGTACCTCAGAGCATCTTATACCACCATATTGTTTGCCCTGTTGCTTTCATATTTGACAGATGTATCTTCCAGTACTGCATATCCCTCAAATGCTATACTCCAATCACACCTGACTTGTAGTTCTTCAAAAATTTCATGTCTGGGTCTTTAAAAATGTGATATTCTCTTCTTGTATATTCTTCACAGATTTGCAAATTTTTTAGACATAACATTTATTCATCCTTCAGATTGTGGCTCAACTTTGCCCCCATTAAATAGGACTATCATATAATATATCATTAAATGCAAGATAATTGCAAGAGGCAAGGGTGTGCTATTAATAATCATATAATAGGAGGTGGAAACCAGGACTGTCACAGGCAAATACGGGGTGAGGACACCTTATCTAGAGTCCTTCCCACCATATGGCTTATGAGAAAGAAGTGTAATTATCTTTTCAGATATGCCCATTACTTTTTTAACTTTTTACAGAACTTCAGCATTTCATTTGTAAATTTAAAAAAATACCTTACATTCAATTTGGTTGTATATTCTTCAAAGCATAGAAAGTATTAAACAAGTACTATACAAGTCCTGCATATATGAATAAACATTTGTATTTCTAATAAAATTCAAGGCAAGTTTAAAAAATGTAATTTCTTCTGAATTGGTTTTTCATTTTCAATCTTGGAAATTAGATATTTCATCATAAGGAATGGCTTAATCTAAGTAATTTTATTAAGTTCTATTGAAATTTTACAAACAGCTCTTTAGTGTTAGAGTTCTCTAGGGAAACAGACTGACAGGAGATATTTGTAAATATTATAAAACATAACAAAATTGTTTCAAGCAACTCTGGAGATGTAGGAGTCCAAATTCCATAGGGCAGTCTGTACGCTGACAACTCTGATGAAGGTTTTTAATGAGTTCCCCAGGAGAAGCTGGCCATCTGAAGTAGAGATGAAAATCTTCTCTTCTGAGGGCTAAAATCATTATTTCTCCTTTAAAGCCTTCAACTGATTGAATGAAAGACCTTTCATTGCTGAAGGCAATGTCTTCAATTGATTGTAGATATAATTAGCTATAGAAGCAATCAATTTACTGATGATTTAAGCCCAAATGTCTTCACTAACAGTTATGCCAGTGTTGCTTCCCAAATAATGGGCACAATCACCTGGCCAAGTTGTCATATAAGCCTAACCATCCCAGTGTTCTTAGCTAAAGAAAATTATGCTTGGCAGGTGACATAAAGGAGATGGAAGATGCCATTTGTCCAACAGTTATATGTTATGTCCCTGTGCATCAAATTTCTCATAGAAGAATAAAAGTCATAATTCCCTTACCTTCCAGCACATCTAATAGTCTTTAAATAATGTGTTAAGAATCTCCTGACAATTATGACATCTAAAATTTTAATTTTCCCATTAGAGATGTCATTTTGTTTTGAAAATGATGACAAATAACACATACTTGTTACAGCAAATAAAATGAAAATATTTCTATTCCATCCATTGGTAAAATACCTATAGTGATTTATAAAATAAAATACACTGCATAGTGTAGCACTAAAACTGTCTGGTTATGGTTTCTCTTCAGTCAGCAAAGTATTTTATGATATGGAGGATTACTTCACACTAAATCACCACAATAACCTGCAGTACTACTACTAAGATAACTACTACTAACAACAACAACAACAGGGAGAATGGAATTGTGCGTTACACTACAATTGTGGAATTGTACATTCCCTTATTTGTAGAATGCTTACTATGAGCTGACCATATCTGTGTGTCTTTACCATAAATCTTTATGGCATAACAATGTAATGCCAATTTCCTGGATAAGGAAACTGAGAATTTGAGAAAGTAAATAAAGTACTTGCAAGTGTATGAATATAACAGTTATGTGTGTGAATTATGACAATTATGAACAAATATTTGGTGTAGGCCAGACTCTGTTCTAAATGCATTTTACATATTTAGCCACTAATTATCACAATAATATATTGTTATTGCCATTAAAATAATAAGGAACTGAAGCACAGGCTGGGATGCCTAAATCTAAGGTTCATGATATTGATTATTATGAGGCCTCACTCATAAGAGGCCAGTATGATGTTCAAAAAGTAAATAATAATGGTAAAAATATCAGGGTTTCAAATAAACCCCCAGATTTTATTTTATTTATGTTTTAAGTAACATCTGCCAGTGATATGCAGATCTCTAAATTAGTTCAAATGGCTGCTATCATGTGAAAGGTCATTGGTTAAAGGTATGTGAGAGTCTCTTCATCAGAAGAGCATTAATGTTGATGGACATATGCTTGCACTTTGAGCCATCTCCATAGGATCTATTCTCAACCATGCGTATTCATCAAAACTCTTGTTTTGAGTCCCAGAAGAAAAGATCAAGTAAAAATTCTGTTAGTTTTTATTAATACTCTTTACTACAACCACAGAAAGATTTAGAATAAACTAGGTTAGGAAATCCTCATTCCCTTGAGTTTGTTTCCTAATGACCATAATAAATGGGGAACCTGTCGGCTATGACCTTTCATGGAGTCATACATCATTCTTGATGGCTACCTAGTTAGTACTAAAGTTTGAGTTCATAGGTGGTTCCAGCTGACCACTGAATCATCCCAAGTGAAGCATCCAACAGGAAAAATAAAAATAAATAAAAGGGAGAGAATCCTCAGAGAAGTTATCTGTAGAGAAGGTGGATGGGTATTACTTAATTAATAATTAATGAAAATGCAAATATAGTATTAAATGAAGTAAATATTTTGTCTTTATCTTCACAGGGTATCAAAAATTCTAGACTGATTCCTCTATCATTGAGAATACCATTATGAGCTAGGTAAATCTCTTTAAATGGAAATATGCATAAACTTTTTAAACATGCACTATTCACTGATTTTACAAATGTTTACTGAGTATCCAATGGATGTTGGATATTTTGGGATATAATCAAATATAATCCCTAACTACCTTTTTTAAAGTATTGAAGAGAATGCCAACACAACCAATGGTGACATGATAAAGAATATTGTTCTTAGAGAGGAAGAAGCAAAATAAAAAATAAAGAGATCAGCTGGTGTAAAGAGGTAGATCAGGCCAGACTTCATTCATGGTTTTTCCTCCTTTATTTCCTTTTCTATTACAAATTAATTGAGGTTAAACTCCCAAATGCCACTTAAAAATTGTCATGGCACCCATACAAAGTTTTACCTGTGGTAAGCACTCAACAGATCAGCTAAATAAAGCATAAACTAGAAAGGAACTGTGATTTACATGGAAATACAATAGCTTTGTGGAAAATACCACCTTCCAACAGAAATTATACACTCTTCAAAACAACTCTACATCTGTAAGAATAAAATTGCTCCATAATTAGAAGAACTGTTTCTAACTGGCTCCTCGGGAATATGATTATCTAAATTGACATTTTTCTAGCCTGCAACTATCTTCCAGAATGGAGAAAGTTAAATGGTAATATTCATTGTAAGCCTTCAAACATTATGTTTTTGCGTATAATGTACAAAGCTTATTTTGATATTCAAAGAAAAAAATAGGAAATAAGTGGAAACAATTCAATCAACACCTCATATGAGGTCATAAATACCAAATGAGGTTGGCAAATACAAAAAATATTGGAAAGTTTTAAAATCGATAAAATAAAAATAAGTAACATTAGATATTTGTAAAGAATTGCATTTGATCTCTCCATCATTGGAATAGTGACTTAAGGTCTTTGAAACCTCACTTTGATCAACTTAATAAGGGGAAAAAGAAAATTGAAAAATAAAATTAAAACAGCAAAGCACACAATCACAAAAATATCTTATTACATTGATTAAAAGTATTGTCAAGAAAAATGGTGAAATAAAATATCTACACATAATATTACAAGTTTTCAATATCATGTAATTAAAAGTTATTAATGGAGATACATATGTATCTTTGTATATTTTTCTGTTTCCATTCATATTGTGCCTCAAATTACTTTAGAACATATACCAATAGTGGGAAATGTTTTAAAATGATTAAAAGAAAGATGGGTCGGGCGGGCCACGGTGGCTCAGCAGGTAAGAACGCTTGCCTGCTGTGCCCGAGGACCTGGGTTCGATTCCTGGTGCCTGCCCATGTAAAAAAAAAAAAAGAAAGATGGGTCAAGCCTTATGGTATGGATCATAGGATATTTTATGTAACTACATCAATACAAGTTTGTATTTTAGCATGTGAATGTGTGTTTCTCTCTCTTCAAAGGGAGAACTTAAGCCAAAGAGAGACTCTGCTACTTTTACTTTCCATGTGACATTCTTCTTTTATTTGGATGAAGGTGAACTTGATAATCTGCTATCAGGAGAACACATTATGTAAAGCTTGAGCTGTTTCATTCTCAAGATATGACTTATATAAATTACAATAAGGGTAGCATAAGGTGTTTCTTAGTTTTTAATGGCTTGCTCAGTGCTATTAAAAACTAATAATTGCTTAAGAATTATTACAGATTTTATAATTTATAATACTCCTGTCAGAGAACATAGGAAACCTAATTCCCATTGTTACAAAGGGGAAAGAAAAAGTTCTTATTATATGTGATCACTGTCAATCATGTTGGCAGTAAAATGGTAAACATGGAACTTCACAAAGAAAATAAGGGGAGAGCAGGTTGATCTACATATCTACACTGTAGGTGGTTGCCTTTTAATTATTCTCCTCCAAAAAAGGAATGTGTCTTTATTGCCGGAGGGGTATGGAACAATTCTTGGAAAGAGATGTCACCAGCCTCTCTGAAAATGCACTGTGGCAAAATTCAACTCATACTTCAAATAAATTACTCTGGCTTAAGTGATGGGAATTAAATGGAGAGACAAGAATAGAGACAGGGCAGCCAGCTACGATTTCCAATTATCCAGGTGAGAGATTGTGGTGACTCAGAGAAATTTGAGGTAAAATGATATCTCAAAATATTGGATCTTGCAACTGAACAATAAATCTCTACCTATTTGGTCTTCTTCACTTTTTCCCAATAATGTTTTTATGTTTCATTGTAGAGGTCTTAGATATGTTTTCTTAACTTTATCCCTAAATACCTTAGAATTTTTGGCACTATTTTAAGTGAGATTTTTAAAATTTCATTTCCCAAATGTGTGCTACAAGTATATATAAATACAATGAGTTTTTGTATGGAAACCTTGTACCTTGTGACCTTGTTATATTTACTTATTAATTCTAGTTGTTGGTTGGTAGAGTCCTTGGAATTTTTTTATATAAACTAATATAGCAAATGCTAATAGGTACAGGTTTTACTTCTTCCTTGCCTACCTTGATTAGTTTTATTTATTTATTTTTTTTTACATTTTACATTAAGAACCCCAGTACAATGTTAGATAGAAATGATGATGACAGGCACAAATCTCCTTGTTCCCAAATTTAGGGGAAAGACTAGTCTTTGCGTATTAAATATGATGTTAGCTATAGGTTTTCCAAAGACATTCTTCCTCATATTAATGATGGTCGCTCATCACTTCAAAACATTTAAAAAGCTTAGGTGTTGCAAAGCAAAGAATGGAATTAGTCCACAATTGTGGTAGGTTGAATTGTGTACCCCAACAAATACATGTTAGTTCCTTGAGGTGTGAACCCATTGCGAAAAGGACATTTTGATGTCATTTTAAGTCAAAGTGTACCCCAATTGAATGAGGGTAGGTTGGTCTTAATCTGGATTGCTGGAGGCCTTATAGAGAGGATCTAGAAGTCAAAGAAGTCTGTAAGGAAAGGACATCAACTTGTGACAGAAAACAGAGATATAAGCCAACAATCTCCAAGTCCTACTGGCAGCCAGCACCACAACACTAAAGTCTTCTGGGACTAAGCAAGCCTTGCAGATGTCTTGATTTTGGACTTCTTTTATCCTCAAAATTATAAGCTAATATATTCCTGTCCTTTAAACCAACCACATTGTGTGGTATTTACAATAACAGCTCAGGCAAACTAAGAACAATAATCACAGGTTCTTCATTTTTAAAAAATGCACATATGGAACTATGATAATAATCTGACACAGTGTTCTAGATATGGAGGTACTAACAAAGAACACTTCCTTTCATCCTTTCTTTCCTTGATCCTTCAGGCCTAAGGATGGTAAGTGTTCTCTGCCATTGCTAGCGTTGGGTACTGTACTATTTTCTTCATGTCTTTCCTAAAAATTGTCTAAAACTTTAAAAAGTGTTATGTCATTAAACTATCTCATATTACTCAGTTGGAATGTGACATCTTCTTAGTAGTGCAACCCTGACTGAAACCAGTGAAAGATGTCAGGTTACAGTGTCACAAAGAAAATAATACTATTTTTCCAAAAGATTGTCAACCTCTTGAGAGCAGATACCAAATCTATCTTGTTCAACATGGTATCCCTATCAATCTAGCATAATAGCTGTAATACAGAAACATTCAACAATATATTTTTAATAAAAGAATAGGTACATTAATGAATAAATGAGGGTTGAAAAAGCACATAAGAAGATCACCCATGTCTTGTCTTTCAACCCCTTGCCATAATTTTCAATAACTATTAGGCATGACATCCTAGTTATATCCTGAAGTTTTTGCATCATTTTAAGATTTTGATCTTTATGATTTAATATACATTTACTCCACAAATAACTATGGAATCCTTAATATGTGATGGATACTAGTGCAAATATTGGTGATACTGTGGTGTACGAAATAGAGAAAGTACATGTCTTTGTGGTGGAATGACAGTAAACTGACAAATAACCATGTGATGCCATTTCAGGGAATGGTAACAACTGTGAAGGAAAGTTAAGCCGAGTGTGACAGAGGGTTAGGGAAGAGTACCATTCCATGTAAAGTAATCAAGAAAGACCTTTCTAAGGCAATGATATTTGATGACAGACTTAAGTAAAATGAAGAATTAAAATATATGTGAAGAGCTAGAATTAAAGGACTAAAGAACAAGAAACCACAAGTATATGACCTGAAATATGAAGGCTCTTGAAATGTTTGTAAACAGCAAGAAGGTTAGTGTGTTCAGTCATCATCAAGAAACATGGCTACTGGAACACAGCTCTACATTATCAGGCAGTTCCCTCCAGCCTCTCTGCTACATCTTGAGCAACAAGGTGATGATGACTGAACAATGATATAGCTTTCACAATGAGACTCTGCGAATGTGGAAACCTTGTGTCTGATGCTCCTTTCAGCTACTATATCAACAAAAGAGTAGAACATATGGAATAAAAATAAATAATAGGGGGAACAAATGAAAAAATAAATTTAGTTTGAAATGCTAGTGATAAATGAAAGCAAGGGGTAAGGGGTA
>PVIY010045001.1:0-19364 GCA_004026745.1 Myrmecophaga tridactyla | reverse complement strand
TTCTCTCTCTCTTTCTCTCTCTCTCTCTTTCTTTCTCTCTTTCTTTCTTTCTCTCTCTTTCTTTCTCTCTCTCTTTCTTTCTTTCTCTCTCTCTCTCGCTTTCTTTCATTCGTTCTTTCTTTCATTCTTTCTTTCTTCAGTGCTTGTGCTTTGCGTGTAAGGTCTAAGTAACCGCTTCCTATTATAAAATTTATAAACTATTTCCCTACATTTTCTCCTACTAGTTTTATGGTCTTAGACCTAATGTTTAGGTCTTTGATCCATTTTGAGTTAATTTTTGTATAGGGTGTGAGATATAGATCCTCTTTCATTCTTTTGCATGTGGATATCCAGTTCTCTAGGCACCATTTATTGAAGAGACTGTTCTGTCCCATGTGAGTTGTCTTGACTTCCTTATCAAAGATCAATTGTCCATAGATCAGAGGGTCTATATCTGAACACTCTGTTTGATTCCATTGGTCAGTATATCTGTCTTTTTGCCAGTACCAGGCTGTTTTGACCACTGTAGCTTCGTAATATGCCTTAAAGTCAGGAATTCTGAGACCTCTGATGTCATTTTTCTTTCTCAGGATACTCTTAGCTATTAGGCGCTCTCTGTCCTCCTGAATAAATTTGGTTATTGGTTTTTATATTTCAGCAAAGTAAGTTTTTTGGGTTTTAATTGGTATTGCATTAAATCTATAAAGCAATTTAGGTAAAATTAACATCTTACCTATATTTAGACTTCCAATCCAAGAACATGATATGCCCTTCCATTTTTAGGTCTTCTGTGATTTCTTTAAACAATTTCCTGTAGTATTCTTTGTATAGGTCTTTTGTATCCTTAGTAAATTCATTCCTAAATATTTTATTCTTTTACTTTCAATTGTAAATGGAATTTTTTTCTTGATTTGCCCCTCAGATTGCTCATTACAAGTGTATAGAAACACTATAGATTTTTGAGTGTTGATCTTCTAACCTGCCGTATTGCTGTACTCATATATTAGCTTTAGTAGCTTTGCTGTAGATTTTTGGCATTTTCAAAATATAGTATCCTATCATGTGTGAACAGAGTAAGTTTTACTTCTTTCTTTCCAATTTTGATGCCTTATATTTCTTTTTCTTGCCTAACTGCTCTGTCTAGAAGTTCTAGCACAATGTTGAATAACAGTGGTGACAGTGGACATCCTTGTCTTGTTCCTGATCTTAGGGAGAAAGCTTCCAGTCTTTCTCCTTTGAGAATGATGTTAACTGTGGATTTTTCATGTATTCTCTTTACCATGTTCAGGAAATTCCCTTCTATTCCTATCCTTTGAAGCGGTTTCATCAAGAAAGGATGTTGAATTTTGTCAAGTGCTTTTTGTCCATCAGTCGAGATGATCATGTGGTTTTTCTGCTTTGATTTGTTGATATGGTGTACTGCATTAATTGATTTTCTTATGTTGAATCATCCTTGGCTTTGATATGAGGATGATTTTGGCTTCATAGCATGAGCTAGATAACTTTTCCTCCTTGTATTTCTTAGGGTTCTCTAGAGAAACAGAATCAACAGGAAATATTTGTAAATACAAAGTTTATAAAAGTGTCTCATGTAACTGTGGCAACATAGCATCCAAAATCAATAGTGCAGCCTGTGAAGCTGATGATTCCAATGGAGTGTCTGGACGAACTCCACAAGAGAGGCTTGCCAGCCAAAGTAGGAAGAAAGCCTGTCTGTGTAGAATACTCTTTAAAAGGCTTCCAGTGATTAGATTAAGCATCACTCATTAAAGAAGACACTCCCCTTGGCTGATTACAAATAGAATCAGCTTTGGATGTAGGTGACATGATCATGATTTAATTCTGTGAAATATCCTCATAGCAAAAGAGGTCAGCACATGCCCAACAAGACAAACAGGTACCACCACCTGGCCAAGTTGGCACATGAACCTGACCATGACATTCCATCCCTTGTCAACTTGGCAGCTATATGCATCACCTTAAACCATACTTAATTTCTAAACAGAAAACAATAAAAGGCACATTTTTTTTCTCACCTAACGATACTCAGCTGTCCTGCATATAACCTGAAACACATAAAATCTCTCCAGAATAGGGTGCAAGTCCTTGGGTGTAATATTCATTCTTAAACTTGATCTCTTACAACTGAAATAGTATAACATGAACAAAACAGTAGTATAGTCCGCATTTCTGTAACTGATCATGTGGTTGTAGTTCATATTTATCACTACCTTCTTCTACTACCCATTCCAAGCTCCCTTTACCCTCAGCAAGCACTTCAGTTGGCTGTGGTTCTTTGCCTGGTGGGGTGACCCACACCTTCATTCCTTAAGTTTCAGAATCTTTGGCAGCCCTGCCTGAATTGGGTTGTTGTAGTTTTCCATTGATTTTAATCACAGGGCATGGCAGTACTAAAAGACACCCTAAGGGATCTCCTCTATTCCAGGATAACTCTTCTTTCCCTCCATTGTGTAGTTGTGGTCCTATTTCCCCTGATAGCCAGGGTCAATCACCCCAGTCGGTAATATAATCCCCTACTTGGCTTGTTGATCCAGGAACATGAGTAGTTCAAAGTGACCAGGTGGCAGTCTTAGATTCCAATTCAATGGAATCATTGAATTCCCTTTTGGAACTCAAACCTGTTGACGAGCAGAGCTCAGGGTCGCAGAGACAGGATGGAAAAATTTTCCTAGTGAATCACTAGGGGGAACAGTGAGTGGTGCCACTCCCATTTCCACCCCTTGGTTCCTGGACCCATGAATCCTGGCTATGGGAGAAATAGCACCATATAGTGGTGCTGATTCAGAGCATGTGCAGCTTCCTGGAGAACATTACCCCAGCCATTCAAGGTATTGCCACCTAGTTGGCACCATAATTGAGTTTTCAAAAGGCCATTCCACCGTTCTATCAATCCAGCTGCTTTTGGATGATAGGGAACATGGTAAGACCAGAGAACTCCATGAGCGTATGCCCATTCCTGCACTTCATTTGCTGTGCAGTGTTCCTTCATCAGAAGCAATGCTGTGTGGAATACCATAACAATGGATGAAGCATTCTGTAAGTCTATGGATGGTAATTTTGGCAGAAGCATTGCATGCAGGGAAAGCAAACCTGTATCCAGAGTATGTATCTATTCCAATTAGAACAAATCAATGCCCCTTCCATCTAGGGAGTGTTCCACTGTAATCAACCTGACACCATATAGCCAGCTGGTCACCTTGGGGAATGGTGCCATATCGGGAGCTGAGTGTGGGTCTTTGCTGCTGGCAGATTGGGCACTCAGCAGTGACTGTAGCTAGGTTGGTCTTGGTGAGTGGCAGTCCATGTTGCTGAGCCCATGCATAACCTCCATCCCTACCACCATGGCCACTTTGTTTACAGCCCATTGGGCAGTGACAGGAGTTGCTAGGGAAAGAGGCTGACTGATATCCAAAGAACGGGTCATCTTATCCACTTGATTATTAAAACCTTCCTCTGTTGAAGTCACCCTCTGGTGCACATTCACATGGGATGCAAATATCTTCATGTTTTTAGCCCACTCAGAAAGGTCTATCCACGTACCTCTTCCCCAGACCTCCATGTCACCAGTTTTCTAAGTCCCTGACCATCCAGCGAAAGCATTAGCAATAGCCCATGAGTCAGTATACAAATGCACTTCTGGTCAGTTCTTCTCCCAAGCAAAAGGAACAACCAGGTGTGCTGCATGAAGTTCTGCCCACTGGGAGGATTTCCCCTCACCATTGTCCTTCAAGGACACCCCAGAAAGGGTTTGTAATGCTGCAGCTGTCCATCTCCGGGTCGTACCTGCATATCGTACCAAACCATCTGTAAACCAGACCTGAGTTTTCTTTTCCTCAGTTGATTCACTATAAAGAACTCCTCTAGAGGCCATAGATCTGGTCTGAGAAGAGAAGGTAATGTGGCAGGAGTGGAGACCATGGGCATTTGGGCCACTTCCTCATGTAACTTACTTGTGCGTTCAGGACCTGCTCTGGCCCTATCTCGTATATACCATTTCCATTTCATGATGGAGTGCTGCTGTGCATGGCCACCTTTATGGCTTGGTGGGTCAGACAACACCCAGCTCATGATTGGCAACTCAGGTTTCATGGTAACTTGCTGGCCAAAGGTTAAGTGTTTGATCTCTAATAAGGCCCAGTAGTAGGCCAAAAGCTGTTTCTCAAAAGAAGAGTAGTTATCTGCAGCAGATGGTAAGGCTTTGCTCCAAAATCCTAAGGGTCTGCGTTGTGATTTTCCTATATGGGCCTGCCGGAGGCCCCAAACAGCATCTCTATTTGTCATTGATTCTTCCAGCACCATTAGATCTTTGGATCACGTGATCCAAGTGGCAGAGCAGCTTGTACAGCAGCCTGTACCTGTTGCATAGTCTCCTCTTGTTCAGGTCCCCACTCAAAGTTAGCAGCTTTTCTGGTCACTTGATAAATGGGTCGGAGTAACACAGCCAAATGAGGGATATATTGATGCCAAAATCCAAAGAGACCGAGTAGGTGTTGTGGCACTTTTTAGTTGTAGGAGGGGCCCGATGCAGCAACTTATCATTCACTTTAGAAGGGGTATTTCGACATGCTTCACACCACTGGACACCTAGAAATTTCACTGAGGTGGAAGGCCCCTGTATTTTTGTTGGATTTATTGCCCATCCTCTGACACGCAAATGCCTTACCAATAAGTCTAGAGTAGTTGCTACTTCTTGCTCACTAGGTCTAATCAACATGGTATCATCAATATAATGGACCAGTGTGGTGTCTTGTTGGAGGGAGAAACAATAGAGATCCCTGTGAACAAGATTATGACATAGGGCTGGAGAGTTGATATGCTACTCCTGAGGTAGGACAATGAAAGTATATTGCTGACCTTGCCAGCTAAAAGCAAACTGTTTCTGGTGTACCTTAGTGATAGCTATTGAGAAAAAAGCATTTGCCAGATCAATAGCTGCATACCAGGTATCTGGGGATGTATTGATTTGCTCAAGCAATGATACCACATCTGGAACAGCAGCTGCAATTGGGGTTACCACCTGGTTGCGCTTATGTTAATCCAATGGCATCCTCCAAGACCCATCTGTTTTCTGCACAGGTCAGATAGAAGAGTTGAATGGGCATGTGGTGGGAATCACCACCCCTGCATCCTTCAGGTCCTTAAGAGTGGCAGTAATCTCTACAATCCCTCCAGGAATCCGGTATTGCTTCTGATTTACTATTTTGCTCAGTAGGGGCTGTTCTAGTGGCTTCCACTTGGCCATTCCCACCATAGTAGCCCTCCCTGCATGAGTTAGAAAGCCAATGTGGGATTCTGCCAGTTGCTTAGTATCTCTGTTCCAATTATGCATTCTGGAACCGGGGAAATAACTACATAATGGGTCCGGGGCTCCGCTGGACCCACCGTGAAGCAAACCTAACTAAAACTCCATCAATCATCTGATCTCCATAAGCCTCCACTGACTGTTGGACCAGAGTGACGTTTTGGCTCCGCTGGAATTAATGCCACTTCTGAACCAGTGTCTAATAATCCCCAGAATATCCGATCATTTCCTTTTCTCCAGTGCACAGTTACCCTGGTAAGAGGCTTTCGGTCTCCTTGGGGAAGGCTTGGAGGAAGATTAAGAGTATAGATTTGTGGCAGTGTAACAGGGTTCTCCCCCAAAGGAACCTGGCCTCCCCTTCATTCAAGGGGCTCTGGGTCTGTGAAGTGTCTCAAGTCTGGAAATTGATTAAGGGGCTGTGACTCTGTTTTTGTAATTCAGGTTAGACTTCTGTTCACTTGACCTAGAACTCTTTTGTTTATACAGCTCAAACACGAATTTAGTAGGCTGCCCGTCTATTGTATTTCTAGTTACCCCATGATTTACTAGCCAATGCCATAAATCTCTGAGAGTCAGATTATTTTCACTCCTACTTTGAGTTTGCTGTCTATTGTAATAGCCATATCCACCCTGTCTTTGGTGATTAAGTGCTACCACCTGGCTTCTGCCAACTTGGGATCTGGTCATCCCCATTGTGTTTAAGAATTCCAGCTCAGTGACAGCAGTTCATCCAGTAATATCTGACCTACAGAGAAGTGCAACAACTGAGCTCTTCAGGGATGATTGCGCTAGTCTCACAAATTTATTTCTCTCTGTTGTGGTAAAAGATGCATCCTCCGGACATTCCTGAGGTGTAAGAGCAGGCTTTGCATAATAAATCCACTCTAACATTCCAATCTCTCTAAGCTCTGGATCCCCTCATCTACATTATACCAGGGCAGTTCTGGCATTTCAACCTCAGGTAATGTCGGCCACCTTTTGATCCATGTTTCAACCAACCATCCAAACAAATTGTTAATACCTTTTCTAATCCCTCGAGCTATAACATTGAAGACAGAATCTCTGCTTAGTGGGCCCGTATCAATAAATTCAGCCTGATCTGGGTTATATTCTTCCCACCATTATCCCACACCCTTAACATCCAATGCCACACATATTCCCCTAATTTCTGTTTATATAGATTGTAAAACTCACACAGTTCTTTTGGAGTATAACGTACCTCCTCATGTGTGATACTTTGTACCTCACCTTTAGGAACCTGTTGGGACTAGTCTCGTTTATAGGTCTGGAAGAAATGAGGGGTGGTGGGGGTGGGTCATGAAAAGAATTAGAAATATCTTCCAAGCCATTTGCTTCAGGGCATTCATTTGCAGTTTCATCTAGTGAAGCAGGATTAATCACTTTAGGGGTAATCCCTTCAGGTGAAGGGATTGATCAACTCCTCAACGCCGACTGGAGGTGGGACATCTATGTCTTCAGGACAGACTGTTAGAGGATTTTCTAGAGAAGTCTTTGCATAACCTTGGATTTCAGACTCTCCATTGACATCCTTATCAATACATATGTCGCCATCCCATTTTTCATGGTTGCTCTCCTTTCCAATCAATGCCCTCACTTTAACGGCAGACACCATGCAAGATTGAGATTTCAGTTTACGTTGTAAAGTTGCTATTCTAACAATAAGATTCTGAATCTGATTTTCAGAGATCTCAAGTCTGTCGCTACAGGAAGTAAGATTTTCCTTCAAGACACGGAACTCACAGAAACGTCTGCATCTGTCAGATGGCTTCTCATTTGAAGCCTTAAGCCCATAACTTACACTCATGAAGGTATACAGTGTACCTAACAACAGCCAGCCAACATCTGTATACTTACCATTTCCACAAAACTCCATAAAGGTGTCAAAAACATTATCCCCCAGAGCCTGGCTTTGTACAAGTGAAGCATTAGAAGAATCGATTGGTGGTAATTTGAGTATCTCTTTTGCCAATTCACTCCATGGATTGGCGATGCCATTCTAAGTATGGGAATCAGAGTCCTTAGTGCCTTTGAGTCCAGTCAGTTTAGGAAACCATTAATAAAAACCCATTTTTAAGAATCTGTTTAAGAACCTCTCCTTGTACCTAGTTGTTTTAGTTTGGGTTCTCTAGAGAAACAGAATCAACAGAAAATATTGGTAAATATAAAATTCGTAAAAGTATCTTACATAACTGTGGGAACGTGGAGTCCAAAATCTGTAGAGCAGGTTCTGAAGCTGATGATTTCGATGGAGGGTCTGGACGAACTCCACAGGAAGAGAGCCTGTCTGTTCTGAATCCTTAAAAGGCTTCCAGTGATTAGATTAAGCACCACTCATTAAAGCAGACACTCCCCTTGGCTGATTAAAAATGGAATGAGCTGTGGATGCAGCTGACGTGATCATGATTTCATTCTTTGAAATGTCCTCATAGCAGCAGACAGGCCAGCACTTGCCCGGCAAGACAAACAGGTACCACCAGCTGACCAAGTAGACGCTGAACCTGACCATGACACTCAGTTTTTTTGAAGAGTTTGAGCAGGATTGGTACTAATTCTTTCTTGAATGCTTTGTAGAATTCACATGAGAAGAAGATATCTGGTCCTGGAATTTTCTTTTTTGGGAACTTCTTAATGACTGATTTAATCTCCTTACTCGTGATTGGTTTTGTTGAGGTTGTTTATTCTTAAATCAGTGTTGGTTGTTCTTGCTTTTCTAGGAAGTTGTCCATTTCATCTACATTGTCTAGTTCATCAGCATATAATTGCTCATAATATCCTCTCATTACCTCCTTTATTTTTGCTGGTCAGTGGATATGTATCCTCTTCTATTTCTTATTTTATTTATTTGCCTCCCTCTGTTTTTCTTTTTGTCAACCTCCCTAACTTCCATGAAGTTTATTGATTTCCTAAAAGAACCAACTTCTGGTTTTGTTGATTTTCTCTTGTTTTCATGTTCTCAATTTCATTTATTTCTGCTTCAATCTTTGTTATTTTCCTTTAGTTTGGTTTGGGGTTAGTTTGCTCTTCTCTCTCTAGCTCTTCCAAAGGAACAATTAATTCGTTGGATTTTACTCTTCTTTTTAAATATAGACATTCAAGTCAATAAATTTTCCTGTGAACACTGCCTATGCTGCATCCCATAAATTTTGATATGTTGTGAGTCTCCTGTAGACAGCATATAGATGGTTCCTGTTTTGGGGGGAGTTTAAACCATTAACATATTTTTAACTCTCATTTTTTAATTTTTTTTATTGTATGACATAACGCATATACGAACAAAGAAGGAAATAACCAATAATTTTCAAATCACTCTTCTATAAGTAGTTACAGGACAGATGCCAGAATTTGTCATGGGCTACCAAACCATCATCTCAGATTTTTCCTTGTAGCTGCCTCACAACATTGGAGGCTAGAATGAATAAATATTTTTTTCATCATCACAATTGTCTTTTTTGTGTGAAAAATAAAATATATACACAAAAGTAATAAATTTCTAAGCAAAGCCGAACAATTAGTTGTAGAAGACATTTCAGAGTTTGGTTTGGGTTGCGATTTCACAATTTCAAGTTTTTACTTCTAGCTGCTCTTAGATACTAGAGAGTAAAAGAAATATCAATATAATGATTCAGCAGTCGTACTTGTTTGTTAAATTGTACCTTTTGTGTGTTAGTGTCATTACTGTAGAGGCAATACTTCTATTATTTTGCATTTTTGATTTTATACATCATATCCAACTTTTTTTTTCTCTTTTTACCTTTAGTGATAGTCTTCATTTCTACAGTCTTCTCCATACCTTTCTCTCCTGCCTTTTCCTATCAGCCTGTAGTATTCCATTTAGTATTTCTTGCAGAGCCTGTCTTTTGGTCACAGATTCTCTCCATGATAGTTTGTCTGAAAATGTTTTAATCTATCCCTTATTTTTGAAGGACATTTTTGCTAGATATAGAATTCTTGGTTGGCTGTTTTTCTCTTTTAGAATCCTAAATATATCATTCCACTGTCTTCTTGCCTCCATGGTTTTTGCTGAGAAATCTGCATATTTTCCTATTGGGCTTCCCGTGTACGTGATGGATAGCTTTTCTCTTGCTGCTGTCAAAATTCTTTCTCTTTGATATGTGACATTCTGGTCAGTAAGTGTCTTGGAGTATATATGTTGGGTCTATTCTGTTTGGGGTATGCTGTACTTCTTGGATCTGCAATTTTATTTATTCCATAAGAGATGGGAAATTTTCAGTGATTATTTCGTCCATTAGTCTTTCTCCTCTTTTTCCTTTGTTTTCTCCTCCTGGGACTCCCACAACACGTATATTCATGCGCTTCATGTTGTCATTGAATTCCCTGAGACCCTGCTCATATTTTTCCATCCTTTTGCCTACATTTTCTTTTATGTTTTGGATTTCAGATGTCTAGTTCTGTAATTCACTAATCCTTCCTTCTGTCCCTTGGAAGCTATCATTGTAGCATTCCATGTTTTTTCATGCCTTCTGTTGTGCATCAATTCCTATAAGTTCTGTGATTTTTTTTTTCAAACTTTCTAGTTCTTCTTTTTGTTCGCCCAGTGCCTTCTGTATATCTTCCCTGAACCTGTTGATTTTATTCTTATGAGATCTTCCATGTCTGTTCAGATATCCTGAATTAGTTGTTTCAAGTCCTGTATCTCATTTGAATTGTTGGTATGTTCGTTTGCTTGGACTGTATCTTAGATGTTCCTAGTATGACTCTTTATTTTTTGCTGGTATCTAGGCATTTGATTTCCCTAATTAGTATATTCTGGAGATTTTTTACAGTCCTTTACCTAGGATTTTCTTGCTGAATACCTTTGTTCTCTATGTGTTCTTTGACATTCATTTCAATTTATTCTAGACCTCTAGGATAGGTTCTGTTTAACTGATCAGAATTTTTCAGTTTCTGTTTTTCTGTTTCTTGTCCTGCCTATGTGGAACCTTTTTTTATTTTTCAGTTGTGTTTCCTCCAGTATTATAGACCTTAGTCAGATTTTCCTACACCAACTGGCCTCCTCTCAGGAAGAAAGGGTTACCTGCATGGGTTTTCCCTGAGGGGAAGACCCAGCAGGTTAACAGACTTTCCTATGAAGCCTCTAAACTCTGTGCTTTTCCTAGGAAGCCTCTATACTCTGTGCTTTTTCTATCCTGCGTGCCATATGGCAATCGCCTGCCAGTGGCTTCCCACCAGCATGAAGTGATGTGATGCCTTCAATTTCAGCAGCCTCTCCCTGCCGGGGGTGTGGTTGAGACAGAGATAAAGTTTTAGGTTGACATTAATTCCTTCAATTTTACAGCCCCCTGGGGCCTGAATTCCTTGAGGGAGGACTTCCACTTGAGCTGGGCCTCCATCTTTCTTTTGGGGAAGATACACCCTTTAGGGAATTAACTCCTTTCACCTGACTAGTTACTTTGTCTCTGAGAGAAGCTTAATTCTACCCTTGCCTGGAGCAGTGCTGGAGTCTGAGAATGCTTCCACTTCTATCTAATGAGCTGTTAAGAAGTAGAAATAAAGCAAAAGTAAAAAAAATCCTCTTCAGAGTAGGACCCCCGCTCCTGGGTTTGTCACTCAGGAGCTTAAGTTGGTACCTGATTCTGTATCTCCAGGCTCCATGTGCCACCTTTTCTTGGGGTCCAATCCTTTTTCAGTATTTTGTGTTGTCTGACAGCCTCCATTTTGTATATTTTTTTGTTTTCCCTGTTAGCTCTGCTCCCTCTCTTCTGGGGCAAAAATTCCTTGGAACTTTAATGGTTATTCCAGATTTATCTATGTAGGGGGCCTATTTTCAGTAGTTAGAATCTGTTAATTCCGCAGTTGGAGCTTGGTTAAGCTCAGCTCTTGCTGCTAGTAAAGTCTACTTCCTTTCCTATTGGGGAATCAAGGTACTGCACCTGTGGAGGTGGGGTACTGGCCTTGGTGGCTTGGGGTACAGTTCTTTGTGGAGTCTTCCCTGGTCCAGTTTGTCCAGTCTTGTGTATGCTGTGTGTCTGGTCTCTGATGTAGCCCTAGCAGTTTTGTTCTGTATTTGTTCCTGGCTGTTTACTAGCTGCTATAGAGGACGAACTAAATTCCATACCTCACTAAGCTGCCATCTTGCCCTGTCTTCCTCTATCCTTTCACTATCAATCTAATTGTGCCCTTGGGTCTAAGATGCATCTCTTGTAAACAGCATATAGATGGATTATACTTTTTAATCCATTCTTAAAATCTGTATCTTTTAATTGGTGAGTTTAGTTTGTTAACCTTCAAAATATTTACTGGAAAAGCAGTTCTTGAATCTATTGTCTTATCCTTTTGTTTTTATTTGTCAGATAATTATATTCTTTTATTTTTCTCTCTTTTTATCATTTAAATTACTCTTTGTGGTACTCTTCACTTCTGTGCCCCTCCTTCAGACCTCCATCTTATGTCATTTTTTGTTTTTTGTTTTTTTTTTGAGATGACAGGAGTCCTAGAATTTCTAAAGGGTACCTCTATGGTTGACTAGTTCTCTTAGTCTTTGTTTGTCTTTGAAGTTTTTAATCTTTTCTTCACTTTTTTCTCTTTTCCTTTTTTATTAGCAGTGAAGGCAGTTCACTAGTGGAACTATAAGTAATATTACCATATTGAAAGTGAACATGATTGAAAGGGGTTGTGTAAACCAAGTGTCCATTGATAAACACTACAGATATAAATAAGTTCTCCTTTACTTTCGAAGGACAGGTTTCATGGATAAAGAATTCTTGGCTGGAAGCCTTTCTCATTCAGGATCTTAAATATATCATACCACTGCCTTCTTGCTTCTGTGGTGTCTATTGTGTAGTCTGAAGTCTTAATGTGTTTTCCTTGTTTGTAATAGATAGCTTGTCTTGTCCTGCTTTTGGGTCTTTCTGTTTCTTTTTAACATCTGACGGTTTGATTAGTATGTATGTTGGAGTAGGCCTACTTGGATTTATTCTATTTGGAGTTTGGCTTCTTCAATTTATGTATTTATGTCTTCTACAAGGGTTTGGAAGCTTTCCCTGATCGTATCTTAAGCTAACCTTCCCAGCCCTAACCTTCCCAGCCCTTATTCTTCTCTTCTCCTTCTGGGACACTGATCATTCTTATATTTTTTCTTCCCTTGTCCATCATTTCCCTAAGATTCATCTTCTTGCCATTGGTTTTTTTGTGTGCATTCTAGTTCAATTGTTTTGTTTTCTAGCACACTTATTCTTCCTTCTGCTTATTTGAATCTGCTATCATGTATCTGTAGTATATTTCTAATTTGGTATACTGTATCTTTCATCTCCGTGAGATCTAACATTTTTCTCATTAATCTTTGGAATTCTTCTGTATGCTCTTCTAGTGTCTTCCTGATATCCTTTATTTCTTTATAAATATCCTTGAGTAGTTAAACATTCTGTGGCCTCCCTGGAGTTTTGATTTGGTCATTTGTCTGAATTTGAATCTTCACGTGGTTTTGATTTTTCTGTTGTGTTTGGGGTATTTGATTATCTTAATATGATTGTTTTGAAGTATTGCAATATTTGGCTTCTTTCACTCCTTTAAAGATTTGTACCTTGTTTTTTTGCATGAAAGTGTCCATTTCCATGTTTCCATTGCACTTGGTTTGTCAGTAATTCCCTGCCAAACAAATGGCTGGATCTCATGTAGGGGCTACAGTTCTGCTTGAGGGTATGTTAAAAGCTAGGGCAGCTTGCACAGGTGGTTGAACACTCACCTGCTACGTGGGAGACCTGGGCTTGCTTTCTGGCCCATGCACCCCCCCCCAATGATAAATGAAAATAAAAATATGAAAAACAAAGTAACAACCACCATTGGAAAAAAATATACCTCAATAGTAGAAGGTCCCAATGTCAGAAGGAGATAGCCCAAGATATATTGTGATTGAACTCAAACTGGAGCCCCCAAAAGGGAGAGAAAATAAAATAGATAAATAAATAAATAAGTCAAACAGCAAAAAATAATAGAAGTAAAAAAGATTAGTAACAATGTAAATATATAAAAATATAAAAATAAAAGATAAACAACAATAATATTAGTAAAATATATATATAGAGAAATGCATATAAAGAAATAGGGGGAAAAAAACCAAAAAATCCTTTGCACATAGGGTGTTAGCTGGCCTGCATTTATCACTTCTAATCAGCAGATGGTGCTCCTGAGGCACCTCTTCCCATTGGCCCACCTCTACTGACTACAGCTGCTGGCAGGGGAGATGGAGTACATGGCAGGGGGCTGCTCCCAGCCTACAGTGGCAGAATTTGGGAGCAGCCGACCTGCAGCACCTGGTGGATTGGCCATTCACAGCACCCTGTTGTGCAACTGCTCCCAGCACCCTTGGTTGTGGCTCTGTGTGCTGGATGGCCTAGGCCCTCCTTTGGACTACCCATAGGTGCTGCTAACTGCCAAGGCCCTCAGGGAAATATCCGCAGCCAGTAGCCGGGCAGGCTGGAGTGGAAAACCGTTAGTTCCTTCCAATCCACACCTCCCTGTACTGCAATCCACCTACCTTGCTCTCTCTGTCCCTGTCCCCCCCACCACACACACACAAACATACACTCCTCTTCAAGAAATTCTGGAGACCCCCCCTTTAATTACTCACCCCTTGAGATCACAGCCCTGGTCACTCTCTCCCTGTCCCCTATCTTGTCTGATGGAACAGAGGTGAATTCATTCTACCAAGTCTACCATCATCCCTGAAGTTCTTCTGAGAACTGAATTTAATGTGTAGGAAGAGCAATAATTTTCAGAATTCAGAGCTTACTCTGGTATTTGTTCACGTTTGTTGGCACTGGACTTCATTGAATGGACTCTATTATTTTAAAATGACACTGGAAAAATTTTGTATTCAGTCTCCCTCCCCCCACCCTTTAAAAGCAAACAGTAGAAACTAATGACCTGAATACCCTTTTGAAATTTTGGATAATTGACTATTTACAAAAATGTGATTTGCACCCAAGTTACTTGTAGTTGAGGCTTTCTGCCTGGGCCCTTGATCTATGTGGGCTTAGGTGAGTTATGGCTATTTGCTGCCCTCCACTTTTTTTTTTTTTTAATCAGTTGCTTCATTGCTTCTTTATTAAAGTCATTAATTAGCAGGAATACTGCACTGAGTGATGGGTTTTTGTTTTTTCCATCTGTAACTCTAAGTTTGTCAGCTTAGGCAAGTCACATGTCACCTCTCTGGACCCGGGCTTCCTCATTTGTAAAATAATAGGGCTGGGCTAACTTCTTTTTTTTTTTTTTTTCAAATTTATTTATTAATTTAAAAAAACTAAGAACAAATAAACAAAAACATTACCATATAATTCCATTCTACATATACATTCAGTAATTCTCAATGTCATCACATTGTTGCATATTCATCATTTCTTAGAACATTTGCATAAATTCAGAAAAAGAAACAAAAAGACAACAGAAAAAGAAGTAAAACAATAACAGAAAAAAAAAAGATTATACAAACCATACCCCTTACCCCTCACTTTCATTTATCACTAGCATTTCAAATTAAATTTATTTTAACATTTGTTCCCTCTATTATTTATTTTTATTCCATATGTTCTACTCATTTGTTGACAAGGTAGATAAAAGGAGCATCAGACACAAGGTTTTCACAATCACACAGTCACATTGTGAAAGCTATATCATTATTCAATCATCCTCAAGAAACATGGCTACTGGAACACAGCTCTACATTTTCAGGCAGTTCCCTCCAGCCTCTCCGTTACATCTTGAATAACAAGATGATATCTACTTAATGCATAAGAATAACCTCCAGGACAACCTCTCGACTCTGTTTGGAATCTCTCAGCCATTGACACTTTGTCTCATTTCACTCTTCCCCCTTTTGGTAGAGAAGGTTTTCTCAATCCCTTGATGCTGAGTCTCAGCTCATTCTAGGGTTTTTCTCAGTCCCTTGACGCTGAATCTCAGCTCATTCCAGGATTTCTGTCCCACGTTGCCAGGGAGGTCCACACCCCTGGGAGTCATGTCCCACGTAGATGGGGGAGGGTGGGGAGTTTGCTTGTTGTGTTGCCTGGAGAGGGAGGCCACATCTGAGCAACAAAAGAGGCTCTCTTGGGGGTGACTCTTAGGCCTAAATTTTAAGGACAGTTGACCTATCCTTTGTGCGGTTAAATTTCATATGAACAAACCTCAAGACTGGGGGCTCAGCCTATAGCTTTGGTTGTCCACAGTGCTTGTGAGAATATCAAGAATTCAACTTGGGGAAGTTGCATTTCTCCCCGTCTCACCATTCCCCGAAGGGGACTTTGCAAATACTTTTCCACTCACTGATCGAATCACTCTGGGATTCATCGGGGCATCACTCTGGACAAACCAACAAAATCTCATGTCCTACCTGAGATTCCAAGTACTTATGGTGTTCAATCAGACTATCTACATAAGTTATATTAGGAAATACACTAGTCAAAACATAAATTTTGTAACAAATATTTTTTTGCTTTAGTCTCACACGTAAGGTGATATTTTAAAATATTAATTACCATCTATTTTCAGCACCTTGCAAAAATGACATTCCTTTGTTTTTTCTCATGCAAAAACGTTTTTAAAATTTGTACATTTAGTCACTATTATTATACACTCTAGGCATTCCTAGATTATACCATCTCAATCTTTAACATCTATCTTTCTTTCTGATTTCATGTATGTCCCCAGCCCTCCTCCCTCTATCATTCTCACATGCTGCTTCATTCAGTGTTTTAACATAATTGTATTACAGTTAGGTTGTATTGTGCTGTCCATTTCTGAGTTTTTGTATCCAGTCCTGTTGCACAGTCTGTATCCCTTCAGCTCCAATTTCCCAATATCTTACCCTATTTCTATCTCCTGATGGTCTCTGTTACCAGTGAAACATTCCAAGTTTATTCACTAATGTCAGTTCATATCAGTGAGACCATACAGTATTTGTCCTTTTGTTTTTGGCTTATCTCACCCAGCATAATGTTCTTAAGGTCCTTCCATGTTGTTACATACTTCATAAGTTTATTCTGTCTCAAAGCTGCATAATATTCCATCGTAAGTATATACCACAGTTTGTTTAGCCATTCATCTGTTGATGAACATTTTGGCTCTTTCCATCTCTTTGCAGTTGTAAATAATGCTGCTATAAACATTGGTGTGCAAATGTCCGTTTGTGTCTTTGCCCTTATGTCTTCTGAGTAGACACCTAGTAATGGTATTGCTGGGTCATTTGGCAGTTCTGTATTCAGCTTTTTTAGGAACTGCCAAACTGCATTCCACAGCGATTGCACCATTTGACATTCCCACCAACAGTGAATAATGTGCCTCTTTCTCCACATCCTCTCCAGCACTTGTCATTTTCTGTTTTGTTGATAATGGCCATTCTGGTGGGTGTGAGATGATATCTCATTGTGGTTTTGGTTTGCATTTCTCTAACGGCCAGGGACGTTGAGCATCTCTTCATGTGCCTTTTGGCCATTTGTATTTCCTCTTCTGAGAAGTGTCTGTTCAAGTCTTTTGCCCATTTTGTAATTGGATTGGCTGTCTTTTTGTTGTTGAGTTGAACAATCTCTTATGAATTCTGGATACTAGACCTTTATCTGATATGTCATTCCCAAATATTTTCTCCCATTGTGTAGGTTGTCTTTTTACTTTCTTGATTAAGTTCTTTGATGCACAAAAGTGTTTAATTTTGAGGAGTTCCCATTTCTTTCTTTCTTTCTTCAGTGCTCTTGCTTTGGGTGTAAGATTTCTAAAACCGCCTCCAATTATAAGATTTATAAGATATTTCCCTACATTTTCCTCTAACTGTTTTATTGTCTTAGACCTAATGTTTAGATCTTTGATCCATTTTGAGTTAACTTTTGTATAGGGTGTGAGATACGAGTCGTCTTTCATTCTTTTGCATATGGATATCCAGTTCCCTAGGTACCATTTATTGAAGAGACTGTTCTGTCCCAGGTGAGTTGGCTTGACTGCCTTATCAAAGATCAAATGTCCATAGATGAGAGGGTCTGTATCTGAACACTCTATTTGATTCCATTGGTCCATATATCTGTCTTTATGCCAGTACCATGCTGTTTTGACGACTGTGGCTTCATAATATGCCTTAAAGTCAGGCAGCGTGAGACCTCCAGCTTCATTTTTTTCCCCCCAAGATACTTTTAGCAATTCGGGGCACCCTGCCCTTCCAGATAAATTTGCTTATTGGTTTTTCTATTTCTGAAAAGTAAGTTGTTGAGATTTTGATTGGTATTGCATTGAATCTGTAAATCAATTTGGGTAGAATTAACATGTTAACGATATTTAGTCTTCCAATCCATGAACACGGTATGCCCTTCCATCTAGTTAGGTCTTCTGTGATTTCTTTTAACAGTTTCTTATAGTTTTATTTGTATAGGTCTTTTGTCTCTTTAGTTAAATTTATTCCTAAGTATTTTATTCTTTCACTTGCAATTGTAATTAGAATTGATTTCTTGATTTCCCCCTCAGCTTGTTCATTACTAGTGTATAGAAACACTACAGATTTTTGAATGTTGATCTTGTAACCTGCCACTTTGCTGTACTCATTTATTAGCTCTAGGAGTTTTGCTGTGGATTTTTCAGGGTTCTCGACATACAGTATCATATCTTCTGCAAACAATGATAGTTTTACTTCTTCCTTTCCAATTTTGATGCCTTGTATTTCTTTTTCTTGTCTAATTGCTCTGGCTAGAACTTCCAACACAATGTTGAATAACAGTGGTGATAGTGGACATCCTTGTCTTATTCCTGATCTTAGTGGGAGAGTTTTCAGTTTTTCCCCATTGAGGATGATATTAGCTGTGGGTTTTTCATATATTCCCTTTATCATTTTAAGGAAGTTCCCTTGTATTCCTGTCCTTTGAACAGTTTTCAACAGGAAAGGATGTTGAATTTTTTCAAATGCCTTCTCTGCATCAACGAGATGATCATGTGATTATTCTGCTTTGATTTATTGATATGGTGTATTACATTAATTGATTTTCTTATGTTGAACCATCCTTGCATACCTGGCATGAATCCTACTTGTTCATGATGTGTAATTCTTGTAATGTGTTGCTGGATTTGACTTGCTAGAATTTTGTTGAGGGTTTTTGCATCTATATTTATTAGAGAGATTGGTCTGTAGTTTTCTTTTTTTTGTAGTATCTTTGTCTGGTTTTGGTATGAGGGTGATGTTGGCTTCATAGAATGAATTAGGTAGCTTTCCCTCCTCTTCAATTTTTTTGAAGAGTTTGAGCAGGATTGGTACTAATTTTTTCTGGAATGTTTGGGAGAATTCACATGTGAAGCTGTCTGGTCCTAGACTTTTCTGTTTGGGAAGCTTTTTAATGACTGATTCAATTTCTTTAGTTGTGATTGGTTTGTTGAGGTCATCTGTTTCTTTTCAAGTCAAAGTTGGTTGTTCATGCCTTTCTAGGAAGTTGTCCGTTTCATCTACATTGTTGTACTTATTAGCATAAAGTTGTTCATAGTATCCTGTTATTACCTCCTTTATTTCTGTGGGGTCAGTGGTTATGTCTCCTCTTCCATTTCTGATCTTATTTATTTGCATCCTCTCTCTTCTTCTTTTTCTCAGTCTTGCTAAGGGCCCATCAATCTTATTGATTTTCTCATAGAACAGCTTCTGGTTTTATTGATTTTCTCAATTGTTTTCATGTTCTCAATTTCATTTATTTCTGCTCTAATCTTTGTTATTTCTTTCCTTTTCTTGCTTTGGGGTTGGTTTGGTGTTCTTTCTCCAGATCTTCCAAGTGTACAGTTAATTCTCGAATTTTTGCCCTTTCTTCTTTTTTGATATAGGCATTTTGGGCAATAAATTTCCCTCAGCACTGCCTTTGATGGGTCCCATACGTTTTGATATGTTGTGTTTTCATTTTCATTTGCCTCGAGATATCTACTGATTTCTCTTGTAATTTCTTCCTTGACCCACTCGTTGTTTAAGAGTGTGTTGTTCAGCCTCCACATATTTGTGAATTTTCTGGCGCTCTGCCTATTATTGATTTCCAACTTCATTCCTTTATGATCTGAGAAAGTGTTTTGTATGATTTCA
>PVIY010045000.1:0-19360 GCA_004026745.1 Myrmecophaga tridactyla | reverse complement strand
GGCAGGCACCATGCAAGATTGAGATTTCAGTTTATATTGTAAAGTTGCTACTCTAGCAATAAGATTCTGAGTCTGATTTTCAGAGTCTCAAGTCTACAGCTACAAGAAATAAGATTTTCCTTCAGGATACTCATAGAAACGTCTACATCTGTCAGATGGCACTTAAGCTTCTTGTTTTAAGTCTTAAGCCCTTCCCTTTCACTCCTTAATGTAGCCAGTGTATCTAACAACAAACAGCCAACATCTCTATACCTCTTATTTCTACAAAACTCTGTAAAGGTGTCAAAAACATTATCCCCCAGGTCCTGGCTTCATGCAAGAAAAGCATTAGGAGAATCGAATGGTGATATTTTAAGTCTCTCTTTTGCCAACTCACCCCATAGATTGGGAGTGTCATTCTGGTTATGGGAATCAGAGGTCTTAGTGCCTTTGAGTTCAGTCAGAGTAGAAAACCATTCATAAAAACTCAGTTTTAAGATTCTGTTTCTTAAGAACCACTCCTGGTACCAAGATGTATTAGTTAGGGTTCTCTAGAGAAACAGAATCAACAAGGAACACTCGCAAATATAAAATTTATAAAAGTGTCTCACATGACCATGGGAATGCAGGGTCCAAAATCTGGAGGGCAGGCTATGAAGCTGACGATTCCAATGGAGGGTCTGGACGAACTCCACAGGAGAGGCTCGCCAGATGAAGTAGGAAGAGCCTGTCTCTTCTGAATCCTCCTTGGAAGGCTTCCAGTGATGAGATTAAGCATTACTCATTGCAGAAGACACTCCCCTTTGGCTGATTATATGTAAATTTACAAATGTAATCAGCTGTGGATGTAGCTGCTATGATCATGATTTAATTCTATGAAATGTCCTCATTGCAACAGACAGGCCAGCACTTGCCCCACCAGACAAACAGGTACCACCACTTGGCCAAGTTGACACATGAACCTAACTATGACAATAGATTTTACAAAATATAGATATTATAAGATATTGAGGGCTAATGAATGCTATGAAAGAAAATAAAGCAAAAAAGTAGAATAGATATATGTAATGCAATTTTATTGATATATATTCACATGCCATATAATCATCCAAAGTATACAATCAATGGTTCACAATATCACCCTTTAACGTGCATTATTACCACAGTCAAATATTTTAGTTACTCAAAAAAAAAATAAGATTAAAAATTAAAAGGAACACACAAAACATCTCATATGCTTTATCTGCTCCTATTATTCATTTATGTTTAGTCTTTATTTTATTACTCATCTACTTATACACTGTATAAAGGGAGTGTCAGTCACAAGGTTTTCACAATCACATAGTCACACCAGAAAAGCTATATATTTATACAATCATCCTCAAGAATCAAGACTATTGGATTACAGTTCAACAGGTTCAGGTATTTCTTTGTAGCTATCCAATACACTAACAAATAAAAAGGAATATCTATAAAATGCATAAGAATAGCCTCCAGAGAGACCTCTCAACTTTATTTGAAATCTCTCAGCCACTGAAACTTTATTTTGTTTCATTTCTCTTTCCCCTTTTGGTCAAGAAGGCTTTCTCAGTGTTCCTAGGCTTCCTCTTTCAACCATACTCACACTTCTTAATTCAGTGTACTTACAATATTGTACTACCAGCAGATAGTATTGTGCTATCCATTTCTAGATCTGTACAATCAATCCTATTGAACATTCTGTACTCCTTTAGCATCAGATGCCTGATCTCTATCCTCTTTCTATCTCCTGAGAACCTGTGTTCTCAACTTTAACTCTCAAAGTTCTCTCATTAATGTTAGTTCATATGAGTGAGACCATAGAGTATTTGTCCTTTTGTTTCTGGCTAATTTAACTCAATATACTGTCCTCAGAGTTCATTTATGTTGTTGCATGCTTCATTACTTTATTCTGTCTTATTGCTGTATAATATTCCATTGTATGTATATTTCACAGTTTGTTTATCCACTTATTTGTTGATGGACATTGGGCTGCTTTCATCTCTTGGCCATTAAGACTAATGCTGCTATAAACATCGGCGTGCAAGTATCTGTTCATGACCCTGCCTTCAGTTCTTCTGAATAATGGGATTGCTGGATAATACAGTAATTCTATACTTAGCTTCCTGAAGAACCACCAAACTATTTCCAGAGCGGCTACATCATTCTACATTCCCACCAACAGTGAATAAATTTGCCTCTCTCTCCACATCCTCTCCAGCACTTGTAATTTTCTGTTTTTTTTTTCTTTTTTATAACGGTCATTCTAGTAGGTGTGAGATGATATCTCATTGTGATTTTGATTATATTACCCAAAATCCAGTGAAGTTGGGCATCGTTTCATATGTTTTTGAGGCATTTGTATTCCTCTTCAGAAAAGTGTCTTTCCATGTCTTTTGCCCATTGTTAAATTGGGTTGTCTATCTTTCTATTGTTAAGCTGTAAGATTTCTTTATATATTCTGGATTTTAAATCTTATCTGATATATGGTTTCCAAATATTGTCTCCCATTGCGTAGTCTGCCTTTTCACTTTTCTCAAGAAATCCTTTGATGCACAAAAGTGTTCAATTTTGAGGAGATCCCATTTATCTATTTCTTTTTTCATTCTCATGCTTTAGATGTAAGGTCCAGGAAACCACTTACTATCATAAGATCTTTAAGAAATTTGGCAAAATTTTCTTCTAAAAGTTTTATGTTCTTGTTCTAATGTTTGGGTCTTTGATCCATTTTGAGTTAATTTTTGTATAAGGTGTTATATAGAAGTCCTTTTATTCTTTTGGATATGGATATCCAGCTCTCCAAGCATTATTTATTGAAGAGGCTGCTCCATCCCGGTTGAATTTACTTGACCACCTTATCAAAGATCAATTGTCCATAGATCAGAGGGTCTATTTCTGAACACTCAGTTCACTTCCATTGGTCAGTACATCTGTCTTTATGCCAGTACCTTTGTGCTTTGACCACTGTAATATGCTTTAAAGTCAGGGAGTTTGAGACCGCCCACTTCATTCCTCTTTATCAAGATATTTTTATCTATTTGGAACACTCTGTCCTTCTATATAAATTTTGTTATTGACTTTTCTATTTCTGCAAGGTAAATTGTTGAGATTTTAATTGGTATTATATTGAATCTACAAATCGTTTTGGGTAGAAAAGACATCTGAACTATATTTAGTCTTCCAATCATGAACATGGTGTGTCCTTCCATTTATTCAGGTCTTCTTTGATTCTTTTAACAATTATTTATAGTTTTCTGGATATAGGTCTTTTGTGGCCTTGGTTAAATTTATTATGAACTATTTAATTCTTTTGGTCACCATTTTAAATGGAGTTTTTTTCTTGATTTCTTTCCCAGATTGCCCATTACTAGTATATAGAAACACTACTGATTTTTGCATATTGATTTTATATCCTGCCACTTTGCTGTACTCATTTATTGGCTCAAGTAGCTTTGCTGCAGATTTTTCAAGATTTTCTACATGTAGGTACCTATCATCTGCAAACAATGAGTGCTTCTTTCCAATTTGGGTAACTTTTAATTTTTCCTTTTTCTTGCCTAATTTCTCTATCTGGAACTTGAGCACAATGTTAAATAACAGTGGTAACAGTGGGCATCCTTGCCTTGTTCCTGATCTCATTGGGAAAGCTTTCGGTTTTTCCCCATTGAGTATGAAGGGTTTTCACCTGATTTTGAATTTTTTAAAATGCTGTTTCTGCATCAATTGAGATAGTCATGTGATTTTTCTGCTTTGATTTATTGATGTGGTGTATTATATTAATTGATTTTCTTGTGTAAGACCAACCTTTCATTTCTGTAATAAATCCCATTTGTCATGGTGCATTGTTCTTTTAAGTGCTGATAGATTCAATTTGAGAGTATTTTGTTGATGGCTTTTGCATCTATTTTTATTAAAGAGATTGGTCTCTAATTTTCTTTTCTTGTAGTATCTTTGTCTGGCTTTAGTATTAAGGTGATGTTGGCTTCATAGAATGAATTAGGCATCTTTGTCTTCAATTTCTTGAAGAGTTTGAGCGGGATTGGTACTAATTCTTTCTTGAATGCATGGTACAATTCACATGTTAAGACATCTGGCCCTGGACTTTTCTTTTTGGGAGCTTTTGGATGACTGATTCAATCTCTTTACATGTGATTGGTATGTTGAAGTCATCTATTTCTTCTCAAATCAATGTGTGTTGTTCTAGGAAGTTTTCCACTTTGTCTACATTGTCTAGTTTGTTAGCATATAGTTGCTCTTCATATCCTCTAATTAGCTTCTTTTCCCCTGCAAGATCAGTAATGTCCCCTCTCTAATTTCTGATATTACTTATTTGCATACCTTCTTTCTTTTTTTTGTCAGCCTAGCCAAATGTCCATTGATTTTAATGATTTTCTCAAAGAATCAACTTCTAGTTTTGTTGATTCTGTCTATTGTTTTCATGTTCTCAATTTCATTTCTTTCTGCTCTAATATTTGCTATTTCTTTCCTTCTGTTGGCTTTGGGTTTAATTTGTTGTTCTTTCTCGATTTCTTCCAGATGAACAGTTAATTCCTCATTTTTTTTGATCCTTCTTCTATTTTATGTTAGTCATTTAAGGTGATAAATTTCCTTCTCAGCACCACTTTTGCTGTATCCCATAAGGTTTGATACATTGTGTTTTCATTTCCATTTGCCTCAATATATTTATTGATTTCTCTTGTAATTTCCTACTTTGCCCACTGGTTGTTTAATAGCATGTTGTTTAGCTTCCAAATATTTGTGAATTTTTCCGCCTTCCACCTAGTATTGATTTCCAATTTCATTCCATTGTGATCTGAAAAAGCGCTTTGTATAATTTCTGTCTTTTTATATTTATTGAGACTTGCTTTGTGAACCATCATGTGGTCTATCCTGTCTACCCCATGAGCACTTGAAAAAAATGTATATCCTGCTGTTGTGGAATGTAATGTTTTGTAATGTCTGTTAGTCTAGTTCACTATTCAAAATCTTTGTTTCTTTATTGATCCTCTGTCTAGATGTTCTATCCACTGATAAAAGCAATGTACTGAATTCTCCCACTTTTATTGTAGAAGTGCCTCCTTCTCCCTTCAGTGCTGTCAATGTGTGTCTCATGTATTTTTGTGCATTCTGATTTGGTGCGTGAATATTCATGGTTATTGTGTCTTCTTGATGAATTGTCCTTTTATTAATACAGAGTGTCCTTCCTTGTTTTTTGTAATTGTTTTACATTTGAAGTCTAATATGTCTGATATTATTATAGTTATCCCTGATCTTTTCTGTTTGTTATTTGCATGAAATACCTTTTCCCAACCTTTCACTTTCAACCTACTTAAATCCTTGGATTTAAAGTGAGTCTTCTTTAGATAACATATAGATTGGTCCTGTTTTTAAATCTATTCTGTTAGGCTATGTCTTTTGATTGGGGAAGGTGAGCACTTTATCACTGAACCACCCATGCACCATGTCTAATATATTTTCTTTCTCTTTACCCTTACTGATGGTCTTCATTTCTACTTTCTTCTCCAAAACATTCTCTCCTGTCTTTTCCTATCTTCCTGTAGTTTTTCCTTTAGCATTTCTTATGCAGGTTTCTTTTTCACAAACTCTCTCAGTGTCTGTTTTTTGAAAATATTTTAAACTCTCCCTAATTTTCCCTATCTGTTCTTTTGTGTGACATTTTCAGATGTCCTGTCTTCTAGTTCACTAATCTTTTCTTCTGCCTCTTCAAATCTACTGCTGCAAGTATACACTGTGCATTGTGCTTTTCATCTCTTCTATTGTGTCTCTTATTCCCATAAGTTCTTCTATTTGTTTTTCAAGCTTTTGAGTTCTTCTTTATGTTTGCCCAGGTCTTCTTTATGTCCTTTATCTCTTTTGCCATGTGTTCTAGTTTGCTAGCTGCCAGAATGCAATGATACCAGAAACGGAATGGCTTTTAAAAAGGGGAATTTAATAAGCTGCTAGTTTACAGTTCTAAGGCTGAGAAAATGTTCCAATTAAAACAAGTCTATAGAAATGTTCAATCAAAGGCATCCATCCAGGAAAAGATATCTTGGTTCAAGCAGGCTGATGAAGTTCAGAGTTTTTCTCTCAAGGAAGAAGGCACATGGCAAACAGTCAGGGCTTCTCTCTCAGCTGGAAGGGCACATGGCAAACACAGCATCATCCGCTAGCTTCTTCACTCCTGGCTTCTGGTTTCATGAAGCTCCCTGGGAGGTGTTTTCCTTCTTCATCTCCAAAGGTCACTGGCTCGTGGACTCTCTGCTTCATGGTGCTGCAGCATTCTCTGCTCTCTCTGAATCTCTTTCATTCTCCAAAATGTTTCCTCTTTTATAGGACTCCAGAAACTTACTAAGATCCACCCAAATGGGTGGAGACATGTTGTCACCTTATCCAGCTTAACAACCACTCTTGATTAAATCACATCTCCAGGGAGATGATCTGATTACATTTTCAAACATACAGTATTGAATAGGGATTATTCTGCCTTTATGAAATGGGATTTAGATTAAAACATGGTTTTTCTAGGGGACATACATCCTTTCAAACCAGCACACCATACATTCCCTCAGTTCATTGATTTCATTTTTTATTTGATTAAACATGTTTGTTTGAACATCTTTAATTAGTTGTTTCAGCATGTATCTCATTTGAAATATTAGTTTGTTTCTTTGACTGGGTCATAGCTTTGGTTTTCCTTAATGTGACTCACAATTTCTTGTGGGTATCTAAGCATCTGATTTCCTTGATTAATTTATTTTGGAGGACATTTTCACGCTTTTATATAAGGTTCTCTTTTTGGTTGACTTTGTTTTCTATCAGTTCTTTGACATTCAGTTCAACTTATTCTAGATCTGAGTATAGCTTCTGTTTGACTTATCAGAATTTTCAGCTCCTGTTTTACTTGTTCTTGCCTTGACTATATGCACCTTTTTTTTGAGGAGGAGGATCTCCCCAGATATGATTGACCCTGATCAGATTTTCCCAGATAAAACAGGTTCAGGACTCAAAAGGAGAGTGTAAGCAGTGTCACCTCTCCATGAGGATGCGATCCATCAGTTTGTCAGACTTTCCCGTGAACCTCTTGACTCTGCTTTTCATATCTTGCCCAGCAATTGGGGCTTGTAAACCTACAGCTCTCCAGTGGCATAAAGTGTTTTGGTGTCTTTAATTCTCAGGTGATACTGTCTCTGCCAAGTCTATGGTTGAGACAGAGGCTGGGAAACAAGATTGGCTTAAGCTATTTCATGTTTTCTAGCCCCTGGAGTTTGAATTTTCTGAATGAGAGCTGACACTTGAGCTGTGTCCCATCTTGGAGTAGATATACTCTGTAGGGAATTTTCTCCTTCATTTGACTATTTCCTCTGTCTCTTAACATATTTTAACTCTGCCCTTGCCTGGGTCAGTGATGACAATTGAAACTGCAAAATCTTTCTCTAATGAACGAATTTCTGAATTGTGATAGTTCTTACACTTGTTCCAGATTAATGTCCAGTCAAGTATATCTCCAACAGTTGTTCCAGACAGTTCTTGCCTATTTACTAGCTGCTTTAGAGGACTAACTAAATTCCACACCTCCCTATGTCACCATCTTGCTCCACCTCTTGATGCAATGCTGTTTTAGGAAAAAAAAAAACCTCTCTTAGGAGCAGCAGCAAATATACTCTGATAAGGGAACAGAGAAGAAATGTAAATGAAATGAATGGGTCATCTTTCCATGCAAGAATATGGAGAAAGAACATATTTCAGGAAGGGGAAATAGCAGGTGCAAATGTCCTAAGATAGGTGTGTACTCAGAGTGCTTGAAGAATAGCAGCTGTAGCTAGGATGAAGTAGGCAATTAATAAAATGATAGGAAACAAAGACATAGAGGAAGTAGGTGGTAAGATCAAGGAGTGACTTATAAGCCAAAATAAGAACTTTGGAATTTACTTTGTGTGATGGATAATCATCGAATAGTTTTGAGCAGATAAGCAACATTATCTACTTTGTTATTTAGAATTATCATCTTGTTATTGTGTGGGGAATAGACTTAAAGATGCAAGGGAGTAAGCAATAAGACAAGTTAGGAGGCAACAGACGTTGTCCATTTTGGATATGAAAATGACTTATTGGAACAGTGCTGGTGAACTAAGTGGTAAATAATGAAAATACAAACATATGCCCAAGATGGCTCTGATCACCTTTGCTCTGCTTATGGTATGCTGAGGGAATAAATATGAGATTTAAGATACAAGAGGTATCAAAGGTGATTGCAAGTTTTCGAGCTTGAGCCACTAGTATACAGCTCCTCTATTTTCTCTATTAAGAAACACTGGAAGCAAGAAAGTTGGAGGTCAGAAGATGGTAAGCAAGGGATTATGTTTGGAGGTGTTGAGTTTGAGGTGCCTAAAAGGCATTCAATTGGAGAGTGTGGTCTATTCTATTAGATCAGTTATGCTAAACTGGAACTATAGTTCAGAGAATTCCCTTTCCTGCATAGATCCCGGTGGGTCTTAAGAGACATTTCACATGAGACTTGGAAGGCAGAAGTGAAGCAACAGTTGCATTCTTTTTATCCTCACGAGGACAGTGCAGCACAGGAGGCATTGTTGTGATGCACACATATGGTTTTCTATCACACCTTACTTATGTGAGGCAGCAATCAACCTCAGAAACCTCAGTGTATAGCACTGGCAATATATTTTTACACTATTTATATTAGAATGGATAGATTGATAGTGAGAATGAAGCATTTTATTTAAAAAAAAATTGGCAAGGAATTTTGGTCATAATTATAGCACGGTCCTTGACCACAAAGGACAACAAATACTTTGCATGAAGATACCATTGTTCCTGACACCTGGCAGGCACTGGCAGTACCTTTAAGAAGCTACAGAGTACAATCTGCCACAGTTTTGCTGGGCCTGTTAAAAATAGCCCTTGGCCAGACTCATGCCATCCATCAGAATTAAGTGGATCACACAGCACCTGCTTCCTGTACCCTGTCTTCTGTTACCCCATGTGCTTTCTCAGACACTGATAGGTCTTTGGCCCCTGTTTCTAAGTGTAACAGTGATCTCTGCCCAAGGAAAAAGTAATGATCCTAGAACAAGAGATGCAAGCAAGGAACATATTTATCTTCTCAGAATTGAGCTTCTATTACTAATAATAGTTACCTTGAATTGAACCCTCATTCTATGCCAAGTTCCTGCAAAACACATGACAGATTTTATCTCATTTAATCCTAACAACAATGGTAGAAGGCAAGTCCCAGTAACATTCACATTTTGTACTTAAGTGAATTTAGTAATACAGAAATTAAGTAAATTTCTCAAGGACTCATAGTGAATGACAGAAAAGAATGCAACCAGATGTGTCCTGCTTCTGAAGATTGATCTTACTATATTAAATTTCTCCCTGGGCTTAGGAGAAGTTTCAGAGAAAGTTCTTCAATCAAGAGAGTTTTGGGAGAATGTGATTGGTAGCTTTGAAATTGAGCTCTGTTGTAGCCTTTAGATTCTTTGAAACCATGAAGAAGAGCATAGAATCTGCAGTAATACCTGGAATGTTTCAAAGGAATGAGCAGGTTTCTATTTTGAAATAAGGGTAGCTTGGATATATCTTTGACAGACTGTATTGTTCCAGGAAAATCACTTTAATGAGCCATATAACTATGCAAATAGAAACCAGACTTCAATATCAGAAAAGCTATTACAGACTCTTCATTATAACAAGTAAAAATTCTCCGTACAATCATGAAAAATGTGGACACTGTGGTACATCTCTGCAGACTGACATCTGATACTTTTTTGTGTTAAGGAGATAATACTCAACTGCTTTAGAAAACTACAGCTTGTCCTGTAGAGAAATCCAGGTAATTGCTGATGGAAAACAAAGATGCTGCTTTCCAGAGAATCCTTATGAGAAACAATGGTGAGTTAGGCAGCAAAGGTGAGGCTTGGAGTGGAAAAGAAATAGCTGGAACAAAAAGGTAAAGGGTACAATCCACATAGGAGATACATAGATATGGAAAAGCATACCTACGGGATATGTAAAGCAAAAGTATTAGAAATAGGAAAATTTCACAAAATAATTTAACATATAAAGAAATTTTCTGAAAACAGAGAATAAAGAAACATGTTTTTCCAAAATACCCATATGTATCAGTCAAGATTCTTCTATATATATATATATATATATATAGATCCAGTCTATACACACATATATATGTATAGACTGGATCTATATATAGGCTTACATGATGGTGAGGCTGAAAAGTTTGAATTCACAGAGCAGGCCAGTGGTTGGAAGTGCTGAGAGGATTGATGTTGAACTCTTGAGTCCACATTCCTTAGACTGGAAACTGAGGCCAGAGTAGAGAGTCTAGTCTTAAGGTAGAAGATTCCTTCTGATCCTTAGAACTTTCAATTGATTGAATGAGGTACGCCCACACTATTGAGGGTAATTTCTTTTACTTATAGTTAATTCATTGCAGATGCCAATCCCATCTGTAAAATACCTCTGAAACAATAACTAGACCAGTGTTTGACCAAACGGCTGAACACAATAACCTAGTCAAGTTGGCACATAAAGTTAACCATAAAACCATAGTCTATTTATAAGTTGCTATGAGTAAAATAAATCAATAGAGTCAAAGTGAATTCTACTGAATAAGTTGATAGAGTCATACATGTCATATTAATGAAAGACAGGACAAAATTAGAAGTTAAAAGCAAAAGGATAGTCAAATTAATTAATCTCTTGAAAATAAAAATACTTTTGTCTTATTTGTGCTAAAGAAGAAATTAAAACTGAAATTATAGATTACTTATAAATGAGCCTCCATATGTACCAAATTAAATGAGTTCAAAATCATATTCAAAAATATTTTATAGCATTTCATGCACTTATTTTAAGCAGAGAGAAAACCCCAAACAAACGAATTTTGCATTCACTTCAAGAGGCTAGCAAACAACAAAAGCAAAAGTAGTTTCTGGTCACAATGTTAAACAAAAGTGAAACCAAGTGTGCTTTTTCGTCTTTCCGTGAAACCATACTGGGAATAAGCAAAAATAACTCAAATATTTGCTTCAGGCAATACTTGCTCTTGGAAGGTATTACTGTCAACTCACTAAAATAGCTTTTTAATTTTAATGAAGATTAACACCTTGTTCATCAATACTTATATCAATACCCTGCTCATGGTGCCCATCAACTCAAAGCTTATTTCAGTGTTTACACTGCCAAATCCCTATTGGTTCCTTTCTTTGCAAGACTCACCTTAAAATCACCCAGTCTATGAGGGTGCACGGGTGGTTCTGGGGTAGAATGCTCACCTTCTATGCAGGAGACCCGGGTTCAATTCCCGGAACATGCACTCCTCCTTCAAAAAAAAAAAAAATCAACACAGTCCAGACACTAAAACTTAAAAAATCTCTTCCTCTGATATCGCCTTTCTAAAATATTTCACAAAGACTCCATCAAGGCGGTGTTCTTCCTTACTGCATTAGGTCTAATGAACTTAAACTTTGATGAATGATATTTCTGGAGATACTTTTAGAAGTAGTCGATGGAAGAGAAAGTCAGAAATCAATAAACATAAAATATGAAATATTAAAATGAAGAAGTGACAAGTCTTTTTACAGAATAATTCCCAATGACTTATGGAGATTCTTCCCACCTAGGAGATGGAGCTTAATTCTTGCACATTCCCCATTCCTCCCTATTGTGATTGAGCTGGACTTAGTGATAACTTCCAAAGTATAGTTTAAGGAAAGGGGAAGATAGTAACTTTACTGTGGAGAATTCTGTCAAACACTACTTTAACAAAGGTTAGCATCACCAATGATGTCATGTGGATATGATGTATTCCCTGATGTGATGTGATGAGAAGGCACCTTACCTCTGTGATAGCCTTCACAAAAACCCTTAACCCAAATCTAATCATCAATGAAACAGCAGACAGACCCAGATTAGTAGACACTTAACAGGATACCTGTTCAATTTGCCTCAAGAATATTAAAGCTATACAACTTAGGAAAAACTTAGAAATGGTTATAAACCAGATGAGACTGAGGAGACAGGACAATAAAATGTAATGGGATACACCAGATTGGAACCTAGGCCAGTAAGAGGACATTAATGGAAAAATTGGTGGAATCTTAGTCTGAAGGTTAGATGTCATACTTTTCCCACAAACGGATAGAAACTGAAAGAAAAATAAAAAACCTAATTGATAACTGAAAGAGACTAATATCTGTTAATTCTGATATGAAAGAAAGCAAGAAAATAATTAGGAGTGAAAAAGGACCTAAACAAGGATTCAGAGTTGATTTAAAAAATTGCTTTGCTAGGAATTTTATTCTACATGTTTCAATATGTAAATGAAATGAAAACTTTCCTTATAATTATTTAAAATTCCGGAACTTAATCAAATATATTGGAAATATCATATAATCAGCAATCTGAAATTTAAATGAATGGAGAATAAAGGCATATCATCAATAAAGATAGATTATATGATTTCCACATAAAAAATATAAGACTTTCAAATAAACCATTATTAGAACTAGTTGGAGTGCTAACACACACACACACACACACAAACTCACACAGTTTTCCATGATAATCAGTAAGCAATTGCTAGGAGATTAAAGCCTCCATTAATTATAAATAAACTACAAAATATATAGGAATATTCTTAACATGAAATATTTAAGACTTTTGTGTAAAAGAAATATAAAAGTTTTATTGAAGAACTAAAAAAAAACATGCAAAAATATAATACCAGATATATGTCCAAATGAATCTATACATCCAGTGCAACTCTAGTAAGAATCATAAACAATTTAGCAAGACAATTGGTCAGCTATTTCCAAAATTTATCTTGATGAGTGAGTGAGAAAAAACATGAACATATTGGAAATAGATGATTCAGAGTGGTGGGACTGCTCTTGCAGACAGCAAACATGCGATACAGTTAGTTTAATTAAAATGGTACAGAGGTAGAGTGGTGTATGTACATACACAAGAAGTACATAATTTGAATAAAAAACACGGGGATGCTCTGGGAAGGAAAGTGCAGACATAGCTCCTGATCTTTGAGATGTGAAGAGTCATAGTTCCAATAACATGGACTCATGTAGCCCTGGCCAAGTCTGCTCGCAGGAAAGGCCACCAGAGGCCATGGAAGGGAACTCATCAGGGGTGAAAATGGCATCATCTCAAGAACTCCTGGATTGTTTATGGTTCAGACTTGGTTCAATAGTTTGTGTGGTGAGACTGGAAGACCCTCTGGATCCAGCCAAGCTGAAATATGTATGTTTTAATGGCTGAACCTATGAGTGTAAACTATCAGAGCTCTCTGTATCTGTGGGACCAATGTAGGACTGAGTAAGCTTCTAGTGTTCTTGAATATTTCATTTGAGGAAGGATAAATAGGAGGATACTGCACCTCCTGTTATTAAGGGCATGGATGACTTAAGCTAGAAATCAGGAAAAAAAGAGAAATGTGCCCCAATCTCATTAACTAGGTTAAAAAGCCTACATATAAAATATTAAAGGAAACTACACTATTAGTAGAATGTTTTCATTATTTGGTTTGAGAGGTTCTTTGGTAAGTAAGCTATATGGCCAGGATATCACAACATAAAATAGTGACATCTAAATACATATTTTTGAAGTTATTTATGGCAAACGACAGCCTCAATTAATTGCTAAAAGGAAAGCAAAATAGTAGTTCAAGGAAGTAGAAATAAATAAAGTCAACAAGCATATGAGAAAAGTCAAACTACATTGGTGATTAGGAAACATATTTGAATACAGCAAATTCAAAATTTTCTGATAACTTTTTTTAGTATGAAATAATCAGTGAATGTGAATATTAAGAAATATACACAGTTTGTGGGAATGTAAATTTAAAGCACTGTAAATGTAAATCTGAAGCTCTGTAGCATGCGGAAAACTCTTTGATTCCAAGGTCCCCTTTGCCGAATCAATCCTATAGAAATTATTCCACTTAGATTTTTATCAATACATTGTTTTTAGGAAAGAAAAAGTGCAAAAATAATTTGTATTTTATCAATATGGTGGATGACTTAGCAAAAGAAGGTATATTTAAAACCAGCTGAATGTAGAGTTCTATGTGGGAGGATTCCATACTTTTTTGAATGGAGGAAAAATGCAATTTTTTGCACAGCAATGCTTATAGTCAGGTTTCATTATGAAAAGCTAAATATATTCTTGCATATTTTCCTATGCATATATGTATGTCCTCATATACACATATACATACATACACTTGCATGTGCAAAGTCCAAATTATACACATCCATGTGCTCACAGAGATTGCAAGTATGGTATAGATGCTCAGGGGATAAGTATGAAATTTTTATATATCACTTCAGACATTTCTGGATTGCTGAATATTTTCAATGAGCATTCACTTCTTTTAAAATTACTGATATTATTATAGTTATCCCTGATCTTTTCTGTTTGTTATTTGCACGAAATACCTTTTTATTTCTTTTAAATTGTAGGCCAGTGTTACCAAAAGACTTATACTCAATACAATGTTCCCCAATAACGTTAGGTGCTCCTGCTATTTTATCGTTTATCAGCTTTTACATACAGCTTTCCATCTAAGCCATTACCTCCAGAGTACCATGTATGTTATGATCACAAAATATGTTTAATACCTAATTCAATGTAAAGTGATTAATAAATATTGGTCAATAAAATGAATGAAAAAGTCAATGAGTAAGTGAACAAATGAATAAATAAATGATGTAATGAGCAAGAAGAAGAATGAAAAAATAAATAAACTGAGATAAAAGTTGGGGGATAAAGAAGAAAAAACTTGTATGACAGATTAGAAAGCTACTAACTTCTCTAAATAATTTTAAAATGTAAAGATGAGGCAAAAATAAGAATTTAACCTGGAGGAAGTAGTAATCACTAGATCTATTGATGTAAATGATATGCCATTTTATGTCTGTTTAACAAACAAGAAACCATCATCATCTACATTATTAAATACACTAAATCAACTTTGCTATAAAATTGCTTAGATTATAATAGTAATTATTTTATTCATTGGATTTCTTCAAAGTATCAGAGTTTTCTTATAATTACACAGGTGTACCATGAGTAGAATTGCTATTTTGCTGAAAGAAGAGAATTATTTGTTTTTCACAAATCTATCTGGACTAGCCATAGTTAATGTGAAATCTTTTCATTTAAAAAATCATGCACTTTCCTTGGATATTTTCGTATTGTTTTGTAATAACATTGACTTGGAAAGAAAGGAAAGTATCTGATGTGTTAAATATAATCCTTCTAAATATAATCATTTTTCAAAAGATATGAAATGTATGGCATAGAAAGCCGAACTCCAGGGTACTTAGAATGTATTAAGACACAACTTGCTGACTCTGAAAGGCTTGTTTTCTCCTATTACTAACATATGTTTCCTTACCATGTCATTTTTTTCCCAAGAAAAACATGTTTATAAAAGCTTCACCCTGAAATTTTATGAAAATATATGCTTAAGGGGGGAAAATGTACTGCTAACTGTAAGAATAGGGACTATTTCTTTTTAAATATTTAACAAGGTGGCTAATTTATTCCACTGTTAACATTTGGAACTGCGCAAACCTTATCTTTTTATTTCTGTAGATTTTTTCCAGTCTTTCTAAATAATAAAGCATTTCCAAGTTAAGTAAGACAACACTAGAAAGTTTTCTGTGGCTTTTCATTTTTCTTTTGGTGAACTTTTGCTACTGGTACTAGGTTCCTTTTTTGAAGATAGAGTGATAGGTGATATACTCTTGGAATATTCTAGTAGTATCATCTCCTGTTAGCCCATTTCACTAGTTCAGGGTCAACAAACTACAGCTCACCAACCAAATCTTGTCCCCACATGGTTTTGTAAATAAAGTTTTATTGCAACACAGCCATATTCATTTGTTTATATATTATCTCTAGGTGTTGAACACTTGTGACACAGAATATATGATTTCCCAAACCTATATTTTCTCTCTAGTCCTTTACAGAAAAAGTTCACCAATTCCTAAACTGAACCAGTTGACCTTTGCATTCTGCCTTATTGCCATAATAAACACCTAGAAACCATAGAGAGTACACACACAGACTGGATCAACATTTTTCATACTTGAGAAACATAAATAATCCTTTTGAAGGATAAAAGTATCCTCTTAGACCACCAATACTGCCTTAAATTACTGGTATTATAAAGTTTCTCAAATATGGATAAGCATATTATTAGGTACCGTCTTTATCCTTATAACTTTAGCCTATCCCAAAACACATTTGAAGTATCAACAAGTTAACATTAAACTAAATTGGCTTAATGGTGCTGTTATTTTGCAAACACTAAGTCAGCCCTTGAAACATGAAACTGCCACTACCTTACTGACAGTGTTTTAAGTTTGTTCATAGTCCCTCATGTGCCTCGTGTTGACTCAATTTTCCTTCCCCTCTCCATTCACGTAACCGTGAAACTTCCTTCAGAAAAGGTGGTGTTGGCATTGTTTGGGTTTAATTTCTTAAGTGAGCATGTCCTTAATGGAGAAAGAGTACATAGTTGACACGTTAAGGCTATATCTGTTATTTTCTCATTTTCTCAGACCCTTAAAGTAGTCTCCCATGACACCAAATCATTTCCAAACTGATATGCAATGCAGGCAGTGGAATCAGTCTTTGCTTATAGTGGCCTTCCAGAGGACGTAAATGACCTCATATGTGTGTGTATATGTGTGTGTATATGTATAAATATCTAAACTTGTAGATGACCAGAATGCATTTGCACACTACTATTCTGCTTAAAAAACATTTTAGAAGAAAGGAAGTGCAGATTATTGATCACTTTGTTTGTTTTAATAGGTAAAGGGAGAATGACAGATGCTCTAAAGCAACACTTCTGGAGCAACTTTTACTAGAAAATCTTAAGGCTTGAGTGGAGAGCCAAAACAAGTCCCTCTATTTCAACAGAATCCATCTTCCTATAAGCAACTCCGTGAATCTAATCAAGTAAGTAAATTTAGAGTCGTTCTGCATAATACAGAATTACGAAAAAATTGAATGAGGTATTGAAGATTATGATTTTACTATAAAAGTTTATAGCCAACCTAAAAATACCTAGACTTACTCTACCAAGTAGTTGATTGTTACAGGGTTTCAAGGCTTTGTATGAAAACTGCCAAAATATGTGGTAAAAATAATAAATACTTTAAAAAATTCTGAAGAAGTTTAATTAAAGAATATTATATTAGAGGAATTTGTTTTAGAAATATTTTTATATTAATGAATCATATTAAAATTCTGATTACAGATAAATTCAGATATGAGAAAAACTGGTGAAATCATAATTTTTTCCCAATAATGAGATCTCAAAATTTTAACTTATATTTAGACACATTTTGCTGCTTGCCAAACAGATTTCGAGAGGATTAAGTTGGATAATTGTGATTCATAAGATTATAGAAATATAATTTCATTTGCATTTTAAACAACCAAAAAAATGTTAACAAATTGTGATTCTTCTGGATAATGCATCTCAGATTTGAATATGTTCCAGTTACCCACTGTCTTTACTGTTTAACCAACTGTTCTAGAACAGACTATGAAATTTGCCTGGGGTGAGGATGAGTGAGAATGATGACTTGGACTCATTTCTAGGTTACTTCTACTTTGGTGTGCTTCCAAAGCAGTGAATAAACAGAGTAACGGGTGTAAATGAGAAAAGAAAGTAGGTGAGTGGGTGTGATTCATTCTTACATCTCATGGAGGAACATCAGAGCTCGTGGTCTTGGCAGACATGGGGAGTGAGATACTGCTGAGTCAGAGGAGTGTGGCTGGGGGCTCACTGCCTTTTGTGCTCCAGGAGTTGTATCAGCCCCCACTTATTTGCACTACTCCCCAAAAAGGCAATAATCCCATTGCTGAGGAACTGACATCCCCAGGCCAACCCAAGAGGGCCTAGGAATTTCCCTTTTAGAGCAATTAGGCAAGGCTGGCCCTAACTTCTCTAGAACATTCAACTTTCCTGACTACCAGTACATAGAAAAATTGTTCCTTGAAACAAAGGAAAAATACAGCACAAAACATAAGGACATTTAGAAAGAAGACAATCAATACATTTTACAATAAAAAGATTTCTAATTATTTTATTAAACACAAAATACATGAGATTATTTTCCCATCTTAGAACACTCTGCAAGATTTTATGATGTTAAAATTTTATTACTCTTCTCCACTATATAATCAAGAAATTTAGCATACAATTATATTTTGTTATCACGAATGTAATTTTGTCCAACATTCATATGAAGAAGTGATTTATGAAGCCCAGCTGATATGTTGGCATCTTCATATACCGCCTTTCTCTCAGAATAGACTGTGGCACATTACAAAATAAATTCCCTTCGGATCATGACTTGTTCAGTTGCAAATTCATGTAAACTACAGGACCAGTTTGGCACCTGCTGTGATCATGAGTCTACTGCTGTTTCTCTAATCAGAAAACATTCCTATTAGATAAACCATCTGGCTTGAAAAGCATCCCTTTTGCATTCAAAATGGTTTTATTAGAATTCAGCCAAAGTATATTTTAAAAGGATAGATGTGTCAGCAAGACCAGACTGTTTATTAATGGGACTGTTCTCTATTACAATACCATTTAGGGGATAGAGCTATAAAATGAAAATATTACACAACATGAATATGTCCTAGTTACAAGTGAAAATGGGAGTAGAGGCAAATCTTTGCATAAGGCCATCCACTGAAATCTGTGAAATGTATCCTGTCATAGTTATCATCTGATTAGAGCCAATTAAATTGCATGTTATTCTGATTGCAATCATTTCCATTGAAATGTGACATATCATGAATGTTGCTTGATGATCATCATGATTACCTGTGGGCACTACTTGGTCATCTACTGAATCATGCATATTCTTGTGAATGTGAGTCATTTTTTATATCCATAGTATTCAGGCTATATGTATATGATACCATTTAGTCAAATAAAAATATAATGCTACTTTATAAAGAATGAAAAACAGCCCCAAATATCTAGATATCTAGCCCCTATATTCTGAGTCAATTTGGGGCAATAATAATAATAACAAATATTTAATTTTCTGCTTAGACACCACTAGCAGGAAAATAATATTGAAACATGTGGCTCTTGAAGTTAAATCTTAACAATATTCAGGAAAAATACAGAAGCTTTTAAATGTACTGCTCTTTGATCATTTCTCTTAAATTAATAAGTGTTTGTCAAAATTGTATTGTGTGCCCAAAGTCTGTTATATGTTGTTAGCTATATATCAAAAAATGGAGACATACTCAGCAACAAAAA
>PVIY010044999.1:0-19363 GCA_004026745.1 Myrmecophaga tridactyla | reverse complement strand
CACTCGGCCCGGGCTGCGGGGACAGGACGGGGGCCGGCGCAGGCTCTGCGTGCTTGGAGCTGAGTCCCGACCCGGGTCGGAGCTGCAGACGGAGGCGAAAGGGCCCCGCGCAGCGATGGCGGCGGCGGCTGCCGCGGCGGCGGAGGAAGGGATGGAGCCGCGGGCGCTGCAGTACGAGCAGACCCTGGTAAGTGAAGCCGAGCCGAGCCCTTAGGGTGCACTTTGGCACCGCGGCTCCAATTCACCCTTTGGAGGCGCCAGGAGTGGGCCTACGCTGAACCCACCCCAGCCTTCTGATACGGGGAAACTGAGGCTAAGGGATCTGAAAGGCTGGAGGGTCAGAGGGGTCGAAAGCTAGGGGCCTGCAGAGGACACCAGGTGCTTGTCCCAGGTATCTCTTCCTTTACCCGTCCCCACCACACACACACATACACACGTTTTCCTTTCTCCTCCCCCACACCGCTTTGGTCCAATTCTTGCACCCCCACTACTCATCCCACCACCACACATACACCACTGACTTTCTCCTCACACTCCACCATCGTGCATGGTGCATGGCACTGTGCTAGACGTAGAAACAAGGTGTAGAAAGATAATCAGACCTAAACCCAGCCCCTACCCCTGGGGGCTGACAACCAGCATTGTCTGGGCCCTTCAGTCAATTCGCTGAGAAAAGGCGGCCTGCTAGCAGCCCTGGGGAACAGGAGCTTGGGGAGGACGGGTCAACAGGAATGGGTGTGGGAACTGGGACCTTTGTCCATGCTGACTCTGAATATCCAGTCCCCCACCCATTCCAGGGGTGTCCCTTGACCTCATTAAAAGCAGGGGTCCTGGGTCTCTGAGCTCACTCAAGGCCAGCACTGTTACTTAATTTTTGAGAAGCCAAATGCCCCTCCTTTGGTCACTAGGGAAGGACCTTCAAGCTCCAGGGAAGAGAATGGACCCTGTGGCTCTTTTTCACTACCTTGAGCTGGAATTTGCCCAGAAAGGTGGCAAGGAGGGAACTTCTCTAGGAGGAAGGGCGCTGGGCTGTAACTGAGGCTGGGAAGTACCTAGTTACAAGAGAGATGGCAGGGGTGGAGTGGAGTGCAGTTAGCAGGGCAAGCATTGGGATAGGATAGAAGGTTTCCGTCAGTCTTCACAGGCAGAGGATGGGGCATTGGTCCCAAAATGGTGTTTGTCTGTCTGTCGCACCAGCCACATCTCTATCTCCTTTGCCTCTGTCCCTATCTCTGGAATGAGCTCTCAGGGTCAAGCTGTCTCTCTGCACTCTGCTCCAGCCTCTCCCCTTTCCCTATCTGATCCCTTTGTCTTTCTCTCACCCACTCACCTCCCCCCTGCTACACTGTATCTGCTTCTTTATACTCTGCTTTCCTTCTCTTTTATGCTCCCTACTTCTTCCCCTCTCCTGCCTCCTTCTTCTTGTCCCTTCCCCTTGCTTCTCTTTTCTGTTTTTCCCTCCTCCTCTTTCTGCTTCTCTTCCCTCTCTCCTATCTCTCACCCTCTCTGTGTTTCTATCTTTCCCTCCCCCTCCCCACCCCCAGCCCCAACAGGAGCCCTTTGTGTCCCGAAGCTCTGCGGGTGGCACCCGGAATCTCCTCCTCCCCACCCCCTAACACACGCCCAGCTTGGCAGGTCTGGCCATGGCGACTCTCCCCCATCCCATGGCCGGAGCATCCAGTCATAGGCCAACCACCCGCAGCCTCTGCTGTCCCCCAGCCCACCACTGGGCTCAGGGCAGCAGCATGGGGCTAAGGCCACTGAGCACCCTCCAGTCATCCTAGCTAGCTGGGCTGGCAAGCAGTTGGGGAGGGGCGGGGTGGGGAACGAGGACAAGGGGATTATGGTGGGTGGGAGGGGTTGCAGCTGAGTGGATCACAGGCCAGAGGCCCAGCAAGAACGTGATAAGGATTGGGGCCCCCGCCTGTGCCCGGGCCCAACTCTGAGCTGCCCCCAGCTGCCCTTGACCATCCCTTATTCTCTGACCTTCTTTCCTCCCACTTTCAGATTGTGTCTTAGGCCTTTTCCTCCTCTGGGGCCTTCCTTCTCACTCCTCCTCAGTCCCCCCACCCCTACCCAGGCCTGTGAGAAGAGGACTGATTACTCAGCCACCCCCAGAGCTGAGTCCCTGTACCTTGGCTGTCCCCATCACTCAGGCCAGGACAGCGCCCACAGTCTGCAATGTGTATTGTTCCCAAACCTGGAGTCAGAGGGGAACAGTGTGTTCCGAGGGGGGTCTGCAGTGTGGGACTGGGAGAAAGGGAGCCGAGGCATCAGGGGCCCTCCCTGCATCCCTCCTTGGCCCACTTCTGCCAACACCACATCTTCCCTGTTGCTCCAGATGTATGGCCGGTATACTCAGGACCTTGGGGCCTTTGCCAAAGAGGAAGCTGCTCGGATCCGCCTGGGAGGGCCTGAGCCCTGGAGGAGTCTCCCATCCCCTCGGACTCCCCCAGAGCTCCTGGAATATGGACAGAGTCGTTGCGCCCGATGTCGCAGTGAGACCTGGGTTGGGGCGAGGGACTTGGCTGTGTTGTGCATTGCTGAGGGAGACCGAGGCTGTCAGAGCCACCCATGGGCAGGGTAGAGTGGCAGGGGTGGGACGCCTTGGTGCCAGCCTCCACATTCTCCCCATCCTTGCTCCCCAGTCTGTTCTGTACACTGCCACAAGTTCCTAGTGTCCAGGATCGGGGAAGATTGGATCTTCCTTGTCCTGCTGGGACTCCTCATGGCGTTGGTCAGCTGGGCCATGGACTATGCCATCGCTGCCTGTCTGCAGGGTGAGGACAGGAGTGGCGGGGGTGGGGGCTGGGAAGTACTAATGTACTTCCTCCATTCCACACCTGTCCAGTTGTCTTTGACTCCTTGGCCATAGACCCCTTCCCCAGCCTACCAACCACCCCATCTTTGGGCATTGATCACTGCCACTCCCATATGCCACAAGTCCTTGCCTCCCCCTCCAATTGATCCTCTTGCTTATAGTCATCTTTGTCCCCCTTTGTCTAGGGCCCCTCCCCAGCCCTGTGCCCAGGCTCCATGCGACGTTACCTGGGACAACATGTCTCAGTGTGTCCTGATGGCCAGGCACAGAGGGGTCCTGCCCCCTGGGGTCCAGCAGCTTGTCCTCTGCCCACAGCTCAGCACTGGATGTCCCGGGGCCTCGACACCAACCTTCTGCTGCAGTACCTGGCCTGGGTCACCTACCCCGTCGTCCTCATCACTTTCTCAGCGGGATTCACACAGATCCTCGCTCCTCAGGCTGTCGGTACGATAGGAGAGAAAGGGAGAGCAGAGGTGGGACCTCCTGAAAGGGGCCGTCAGCTGACTGTCCCGGAACATGCCCTCCCAGGGTCTGGCATCCCCGAGATGAAGACCATCTTGCGGGGAGTGGTGCTGAAGGAATACCTCACCCTTAAGACCTTTGTCGCCAAAGTCATCGGCCTGACCTGTGCCCTGGGTAGCGGGATGCCGCTTGGCAAAGAGGTTTCTACAGGCTGGCGGGGGGTGAAGGGGTGAAGGGGTGGAGGAAGAGGCCATCCAGGGTTAGGGCCCCTTCCCTACTTAACAGCTGCCCCCAACTCCCAGGGCCCTTTTGTGCATATCGCGAGCATGTGTGCTGCCCTGCTAAGCAAGTTCCTCTCCCTCTTTGGGGGCATCTATGAGGTAAAGGGAATGCTAGGGGAGACATGAGGGGAGGGGTGCACTACTGAGCTGTGGCTGACCCCCACTTCCTGTCACTCTCCCCAGAATGAGTCCCGGAACACAGAGATGCTGGCCGCGGCGTGCGCGGTGGGTGTGGGCTGCTGCTTTGCAGCGCCCATTGGAGGTAGGTAGGGCTCCCCTGTCACCAGCCCCTGAGTCCTTAGCCTGGCCCTGGCTAAGGGGGCTCCTCCCTGCCCCTCACAGGCGTCCTCTTCAGCATTGAGGTCACTTCCACCTTCTTTGCTGTGCGGAATTACTGGCGGGGCTTCTTTGCAGCCACCTTCAGTGCCTTTATTTTCCGGGTCTTGGCCGTCTGGAACCGTGATGAGGGTGTGTATGTGGCAGGGGGGGCAGCGCTGAGGGCGGCTTTGAGACGACGCAGGGGCAGGAGCTGGGGCGGGGGGTGAGGCCAGGGCTGCTTCGGTCAGCGACTCCACTTTCCCTTCAGAGACCATCACCGCTCTCTTCAAAACCCGATTCCGGCTGGACTTCCCCTTTGACCTGCAGGAGCTGCCAGCCTTTGCTGTCATAGGGTGAGGACCCGAGTGGGCTGGGATGAGCAGCTTCCACAAGAAGACCCCTTCCACCCTGGTGCTTCTTCCCCTACAGCATTGCTAGCGGCTTTGGTGGAGCCCTCTTTGTCTACCTGAACCGGAAAATTGTCCAGGTGATGCGGAAGCAGAAAACCATCAACCGCTTCCTCATGAAGAAGTGAGTTGGGTCTGAGTTCCTTTCCAGGTGGGTGAGGGCCACAGTGGGGCAGAAGGACAGTGATCAGTGATAGGGAAGAGAGTGGCCCAGTCAAAAACAGGCACCCCATCGAGAAAATCAGCCGGTGGTGTTTTCCGGGCTGACCAATCATTTTGACTTTTACGTAAATTATCTGAAAATTGAGACTTTTGAATTTTTAGGGAGCACTTTGGATCAAAGACTGAGACTTCCTTAGGCCCCCGAAACTGGCTCAGGAAGCAACGCTCCCTGAAGAGTGTTTGAGCCTCTGCCTCCCGTGAATGTGGGGATAGATGAGTTGGATTTTTATTTCTGGGGCCCCTTTCCAGCTCTGCCAGCTGTGACCCTGAGGATTGGGAGAGGAAGGTTTAAGATGTGACCTCCCTTGGGACTGATGCCCTTCAGGGAGAGGGCAGCTAGCTAAGCCTGCTTTTAGGACACCTTTAGTCAACTGTCCTGAGTGACCCCAGCATTGACCAACACTGACCTTCAGTCTAAGTCACCACAGAGAAATAGAGGCAGTAACTTCTCCGCACCCTCACACCAAGTGCCCTTCAGTTGGAGCCTCTTGGGGCAGGGGGCGGGTCACAGCTTAGAGGGGTCCTAGAGGAGATTAGGAGGTTCTCCATTTAGGGGGTCAAGAGCTGACAGAAAGGCCGTTGGGTCAGACCCCTCCCCCAGCTCTTATAATAACCCCAGTCTGCCACCCCCTCGGAGCTATGGTCTCATGAGCAGCAGACAGGACCTTCTCCCAGCAGTGTGGCTTCTGTGTGAGAGCTGTCACTTTAGCGCCGAGTTATGTCAGGGCACCCCACCACTGCCAGTCCACAGTAGGTGTGTCACCCCTGTTTGATGCTGTGAAACCCACACCTCTAGACGCCTGCTCTTCCCGGCTCTGGTGACCCTGCTCATCTCTACTCTGACCTTCCCTCCTGGTTTTGGACAGTTCATGGCTGGACAGGTAAGCCCCATAATAACAGGAACTTGCGCATTCCCTTGGGCCGTTTCCCTTCTCAACCCAACAGACCCGCAGGACTCTGGAGACCACATTTCCCCTGGACGCCGTGGACCCCTTCCCTTCATCCTGTCTGTTCCCTAGCCTGAAGCACCCTGTTCACCTGCAGCTCTCACAGAAAGAGACGCTGGTCACCCTGTTTGACAACCGGACATGGGTCCACCAGGGCCTGGTGGAGGAGTTAGTGCCACCTGGCACGTCACAGGCCTGGAGCCCTCCACGTGCCAACGTCTTCCTCACCCTGGTCATCTTCATTCTTATGAAGGTGGGGCCCTTACACATATACAGCTAACGTTTCCTTAGGCATGCCAGGCACCAGGCTCTAAGTATTCTCCATTATTTGAGTTCCTTTAAGCCTCACAGCAATGCCAGGAGAAAGATACTGTTAGTATCCCCATTTTAAAGAAGGGGGAAATCGAGGCACCAAAAGGTTAAGTCATTGGCCCACATAGCTGTCACATAGCTGGGTAGATTAGAACCCAGGCCACCCTGCTCCAGGGGCCTTCCCTTGCCTTCACCCACTGGGGACTGTGGCACAGCTGGGAAGTTTGTGGCTGCTGCTAAGCTAGGTGGTTCCCTCGGGTGGGTGGGACCTGCCTGTGGGAAACGCCTCCTGCCCGCAGTTCTGGATGTCAGCGCTGGCCACCACCATCCCCGTGCCCTGTGGAGCCTTCATGCCTGTCTTTGTCATTGGTGAGTTCCCTCTTCTCCCAGCCTCGACCCTGCTCTCCCCTCTCCACCCCCACAGGGCTGGCCCCTGCACTGAATGACCCTCTGGCCCCTCCCCCACCCCGACCCTCTCTCTTCCTAGTGCCCCCGCCCTCCCCCTCCACTTCCTGTTTCTCTTCCCACCCCACCCCTCCCTGAAGGAGCAGCGTTTGGGCGTCTGGTGGGCGAAAGCATGGCCGCCTGGTTCCCAGATGGGATCCACACGGACAGCAGCACCTACCGGATCGTGCCTGGGGGCTACGCCGTGGTGGGTGAGCACCCAGGTCCACAGCTGCCCTGGAGGACCCCTTGCAAGCCTCTCACCACCCCCACTAGCAGACAACAAGTTTCCCTCCAATGCAGAGGCCCCAGCCCCAAGAGCCTCCTAGCAGCTCCCTGGGTGTGGAGGGCAACCTGGGGCCTGGGAGCCCTAGGGAGACAGAGTGGCTGTCCCCAGGGGCGGCTGCACTGGCGGGGGCAGTAACACACACAGTGTCCACGGCCGTCATCGTGTTCGAGCTCACGGGGCAAATCGCCCACATCCTGCCCGTCATGATCGCCGTCATCCTGGCCAACGCTGTTGCCCAGAGCCTGCAGCCCTCGCTCTACGACAGCATCATCCGCATCAAGAAGCTGCCCTACCTGCCTGAGCTGGGCTGGGGCCGCCATCAGTAGGCCAGCCGGGGCCCGGTGGCGGGGCGGGGGAGGGAGACACTGTGCCAGGTGCTCTCCCCTTGCACCTACCTCCTTCAGGCTCCAAAGCCAGTGAGCCGCGAGGCCATCCGCCTTCCTGGCTCCCTGCTTAAGCTGCCCTTGTCCACATCCTGGAGAGCTGGGGCTGGCCTTTCCTTGCTGGAAAGAAGGGTGGGGACGCTCCTTGGCCTTGGGCCTGAGCCCTGTGCCGATGGGCTCTGGGTCAGCCTGTGACTGCGGGAGGGGCCATATGTACTCCCCATGCCTCCCACGAGCCAAGTGCCCATCTCCGCGTCAGGCAGTACCGGGTGCGAGTGGAGGATATTATGGTGCGGGACGTTCCCCACGTGGCCCTCAGCTGTACCTTCCGGGACCTGCGCTTGGCACTGCACAGGACCAAGGGCCGTGTACTGGCCCTCGTGGAGTCCCCCGGTGAGCTGGATGCTGGGATACTCCCAGAGGTTACTGCTTAGAAATGAATGGGGTACAGGAACCTGGGACCACTTCCCTTGGTTCCAAAGGGAACAGACTGGCATTCCTCTGGTGTGTGGCTTTTGTACGAGGCCCCTGAGTGTGCAAGAAGGCAGAGGACCTCCTCCCAGACTCCTGAGTCCTCCCCGCCCATGCCTATATCCAGAGTCCATGATTCTGCTGGGTTCCATCGAGCGCTCACAGGTGGTGGCACTACTGGGGGCCCAGCTGAGCCCAGCCCGCCGGCGGCAACACATGCAGGAGCATCGTGCCACCCAGACCTCTCTATCATCTGACCAGGAGAGTGCCCCCAGCCCCGAGAATTCTGTGCGCTTCCAGGTGAGGGCAAAAGTCCCCCACGTGTCTCCTGAGGTCATTGTGTAGACTGATTGGGAGGGCAGTGCAGCAGGTGGTCTCCACAGCCTCTCTGTGCAGGTGAACACAGAGGACTCGGGCTTCCCTGCAGCCCATGGGGAGACTCACAAGCCCCTAAAGCCTGCTCTCAAGAGGGGGCCCAGCAACACCATGAGCCTCGGGGAGAGTCCCACAGGTGAGCTTGTCTTCCACCTGCGTCTCCCCCCAATCCTCCCACAGATGCCAGAGCCAAGCCACTGAGTTCCATTAAAGTCCCTGCCCAGCTTTTTCACTAGAACACATCCCAATGGAAGAGGCTACCCAACTGGGCCAAGGACAGAACTGGGATGGCTTCTACCCTCTGCCTTCCTCACTTCCCCTACTCCTCTCCCCAAAAGATGACCTTGCCCCCTGGGGCCTTGTGTTTGGCCCGCAGGGAATGTAGAGCCAGTGGGCATCGCACTGCGGAGCCTGTTCTGTGGGAGTCCACCTCCTGAGGCTGCTTCAGAGGTGAGTGGTGGGACCCTTCTGGATTATTTTCTCCCCAGCTCCCTCTCTGGCTCTGAGACTACCTCTCCGTGAACCACGCAGTGCCTGCCTGCCTTCCCCTGCCCTACTACACCCCCGCTCTGGCCCTGCAGTGTACACTTCTCCTGGGCTCCACCACTTCCCTTACTGCTCCCAGCCCCATAACATCAACTCCTCTTCTCTCTGGTTTGGCTCTAACAAAGTTGGAGAAGTCAGAATCGTGTGACAAGCGCAAGCTGAAGCGGGTCCGAATCTCCCTGGCGGTAAGTGCCCCCTTTCTCCCTGTGACCCAGGAGCACTAGGCAGGGAGGGCCAGGGCCAGGGAACCCACCGAGCTAGAGATATACCACCTGCCCCCAGCCCCTAGCTGCCAACCTCCCTCCCTCTCTCCTAGAGCAACTCAGACCTGGAAGGCGAGATGACTCCTGAAGAGGTAAGATGTGCCAGGACTCTGGACCCTGTTTCTTCCTGGGTGTGTTTAGCCATAGGAAGCACCATGGGATAGGAAAATGGGCAGGCCAGCTTTCAGGTTGGTGAGAACAGCTGTTGTCACCATCTCCCTAACCCTCCTGGTTGCTTCCCCTCAGATTCTGGAGTGGGAGGAGCAGCAGTTGGATGAACCTGTCAACTTCAGTGACTGTAAAATCGACCCTGCCCCCTTTCAGCTGGTGGAGCGGACCTCTTTGCACAAGGTAGGGCCAGTGACTGGGGCCTAGCCTGGGTGCTTAGCAGGACAGGGTGGAGATCTAGGTCCCCACACAAGAGTGGACTTGAGCTAGTAGGGAAGGAAAGGGGAGCAGAAAGCGGGCTCTGTGCCGAGATGTTTTTCAGCCACTTTGCTTCACACATAGCTGTGATGAGGAGAGGCTGAGAGTCAGAGCACCTCAGCCCCTTCCTGCTCTATAGTAGAGCCAGGCATCATTTTTCTTCTGCTCAGCCCTGCCCCCAGGGACTCTGGACCAAAGCAGCAACAAAGACAGGGTTTGAGCTGGGTGAAAGCCAGAAGGACAGGCCAGGGTCAGCACTAGGCGGGAGGCTGCCAGAGCCCAAGAAGGCTGATACACCCACGGTGCAAAAAATGGGTGAGAAATAGGCAGGATAAGAGAATGCAATAAACAAGCTGACCAACTCCCAAATAGGCGTGGGGACACTGCAGAGAAGAGATAAACAAAGATGAGAAACGCCCAGCGGGGGGCTCAGAATGTCAGACCCCAGAAAGGTTAACTTAATGTGGGCCAAAGGAAAACTGGTAAGGACACAGGAAGAGCTCAGCAGAAGAGGCAAATGACCTTTCAAACTGAGGCCACAGAAGTGGGGAGAGAAATTGAGTACTGGCACGTTGGTGGTGTGTGAGGCAGATACCAGAGGAGGGAGGGGACTCTGTATAGACTGCTTCAGGGGCTCCTGAGGATTGCCTGACCAGCATCCTTGGGCGACTTCAGGCTTCCAAGCAAAGGCAAGGTGTGCAGGCATGCCCAGAGGGCTGGCAGGACAGTTCCTGGGACCAGCAAAAGCAAAGGGCTGTATTACCTAAATGTAAGCCTCTAGGGCATGGGGTGGGGAGAGGGTGTGGGAGGGAGCAGTGGGAGAACACTCCAAGGCCTGCACCTTGGGCTTCTAGCTTCTGCCACATGGCAGACATAAGCTGTGCCTAAGAGCCAGAAGAGCAAGAGGCCAAGGCAGGAAGGACAGGGAACAAAAGAGAAACAAAAAGCAAAAGGTAATAAAGGAACTTGTAAGGCTTTGGGTAAAGACCTACAGATCAAAGACCTGGTCACTGCAGTGCAGTTGTAAGAAGAAAGGAGACAGGCCTGAGAAGAATACATAAGGCCTTCACGTCAAGCCTTTCTTCCTAGGACCTCTAAAACTTTGCACAGTGATCATTTTACTTAATCCTGAAACATCTATGAGGAAGAAAAGGATGGCAGTGCTGCTACTACTAGCATTTTTTTGAGTGCTTGCTGTGTGCAAGGCACTACACTAAGCTCTTCACATGTTTAATTGAATCTTCACACTCTACTGTTAGACATTCCAGTTTTCACAGAAGAAATTGAGTGTGATTCAGAAAGGTTAAGCAAACTGCCCAAGATCACACAGATAATAAGTGGTAGAACTAAGTCTGAAATCCAAGATGGTCTGACTCCAAAGCCTCCAATCCTAACCATGAGTGCATGGGGAAACTGAGGCACGTGGTGAGGAGGTCAGTTGCCCACATCAGTACAACAGAGTTAGGCTCACAGCCCAGATTTCCTGGCCCTGGTCCCAGGGTTCTCTCAAAAGGCCACGTTGTCCCTCTCCTTGTCAATTCAGTGTTCCTAAGCCCAAAAAATAGAGGCTCACCAGTGGCTCCCTGATGTCTAATTAAATAAAAAGGAAAAAGAACAGTAGGTGTTTGTTACAAACTTAACAACCAGGGGAAGAGAAGAAGCCTTTGAAGAACTGAGTAACAAAAATAAAACTGGAAGTGATAAGAATATAAAAGATTAGGATTCAAAATGTCCTTGAGGAGGAATCAATAAGTATTAGACCAATTAAGTTCAGAGAGGAACATTCAGAGAGAAGAGGGAATACATTAGAGACTGTTTAGGAACATGTGCAACTGGAAGTGCTCACCATACCAGCCAGGTACCTCATTCATTTAGAAGCCGCCTGTGGAGATTTTGGGGGTTGGTGGGTACTAAGAGTGCCAGTGCTAGAGCCACACTGGCTGAGCCCGAATCCTAGCTCGGTCCAGTTAGCCAGCTGTGTAACCTTGGCAAACTTCTTAGCCTCTCTGTGCCTCACTTTCTTTATCTGTAATGTAGGGATAATAGTTTCTACCTCACAGGGTTTTCTGAGAATTAAAGGAGTTGATACACATTAAACCACTTAGAACAGGGTCTGGCCCATAAGTTAGGACTTACTATTCCTACCACTACCACTGCTACCTACACTGAAGGAACAATGAGGGATTACAAATAAGAAACTATCCCAGCCCTCAAGGGTTAGTACCTTAAGGAAAACAGACATGTAAACCAACAATTATATTCGATTGTGACCACCACCCTCTAGTACAGACAACTGCACAACACGGAGGGAGCACAGAGGAGAAGGTAACTCTCAGCTTGGAGGACTAAAAAAGGCTCCCAAGATATGATGACTTTAATGAAGGGCTTGTAGGATTAGTGGGGCTTTAAAGGATGGTGACATGGGGGACGGGCTGAAGGTATAGAAGCAATGGATGTTTTCAGAAAAGGATGATTGCTTATGTGAAGCTGGAAGCTGGTATGCATGGCGGAAGCTACGGTTGAGCTCAGGGGAAGGCCCTTTTAGGTCGTTTGAGGGATCTGGGCTCTAACCCACATTTGAGAAAGAGCAGTAGGCTAGCAGAGCCAAGCTGGAGGGAAGGGAGGCAGAAAGCAGGAGAAACCCTTAGGATGTTGCAGAGCCTGGTCCTGATGAGTGAGGCTGGGAGCTGGGGGAAATGGAGAGGATATTCAGGAAGATTTGTAAGTCGTGGTGACTGCTGGGTCAGTGGTGTGCAAATGTACAAGGCTGATATAACCAGCCAGATCACTCTGATTAAAGTTGCGGGGAAGAAAAAAAAAAAGAAAATCCAGAGGAACTACTTAATAGGATCTTTAGAATAAGATAAGAGAGGATTATGTGACTATAAGAAGACAAGGTTAAGGGATTATTAAGATGGAAATCTTATAATAAACATATTTCCCTCTGAAGTCAGACAAATGAATTAAAACTAACTTGTAGCAAGTAGGAGTCAAGTTAGATATGAGGAAGAACTTGTTAGTCACATGATAATTATGATGTTATTGGAGCATAGAATAATTTATTCTAAAACAGTCTGAACTTCTAGCCCTTTAATAAGTACTGTCATGCCTTATATGGGGAAAGGTAGGAAAGTTCTGGAAGTTTCTTTCCTAAAGCTAAAATTTAGCAACCGTATAAAAAACTAGTTAAAAAGTGTTAAGACAATTGAGTTCTGAGTAATTTGATACCCAAGAAGCTGGGTTATCAATGCCCATTTTGATTCAAACATCAAGCCGAGAGGCTTATAAGTAAATTCAGAACAGTGAGATAAATGATAGGCCAAAAATTCCAGGAACTGCTGAGTCAGGAGAGTGCTTTTCAAGACATCTGGCTCAAGAAAATCTACTTACAGCACAAGAACTGGCTGACAGTTTCTGGACTCTTGGTGATTACATTGGAAAGCTTGGGGGTGGGCCCAAAGCAGGAAAAACACAAGCTGGCCTGGTGGGGGTGGTGGGGAGTAATGGGGAAGACTGTTGCCCTCCTGGACTGCATACTGAGGCCAACAGGACCTGGGATGCTGCTTGAGCCCCAGAAAAGGCAAACTGTATGAGAGATGTACAGTGCTTCACTGGGATGTTGGAGCCAGGGTGAAGATATACTAAAAGTGGCCAGCTAGCTAAAGAGAACAAATCATCTACTACAAAATAAAATTCAGGACCCAGTGGCCCTGGTGGAGAGTGGGGGTGGTGTAGAGGAAGATGGGGGTGGAACCTCCCCCCCCAACTAGGTATGTCTGTGACTAATCAGACATCCGCATACAGGGACTGGGCTGTGCTTCCTCACTCAACCTATAGTGTTCTGGTGACCCGGAGCAAGTCACTTCACTGCTAAGCCTCATGTTCCTGCTTCTGTAGAATGAGTACAATACCTGTTCTCAGGACAGTATTGAAGCTAAGCAATGTAAGAAACACCTAACATGGTGCCTGGCTGATCATTGGATATTATATTTGAACGGTTGGTCTCTCCTACATCTTACTTCTCATATGGCACTAAGAATTCTTCCTATTTCCCCATTCCCCATCAGTATAAGCAGACCTCACGTTTCTGAGGTCTGATCACAGTAATATTATTTTCCCTCCCATGGTCCTGTCCCTTCCCCACAGCATCTGCACACCTCTTCTACCCCTCCTGCTCGCTTTGGCCTGTAGTTTAGATCTGTCCCCTCTTACTTAAGCCCAGTGTGTCTTCTCCCCACCCTGCAGACTCACACCATCTTCTCTCTGCTGGGAGTGGACCATGCTTACGTCACTAGTATTGGCAGACTCATTGGAATCGTCACCCTAAAGGAGGTGAGATGACATTGGCCACCAAAGCCAGTGCTACTTCCAAAAAAGCAGGAATGCCTATATCCAGCTCACCTGGGGGAAGTGATGGGGAAGAGTCCAAGCAGGGTCCTCTGAGCCCAGACCTCTGACCTTCTCACCTTTCCAGCTCCGGAAGGCTATCGAGGGCTCTGTCACAGCACAGGGCGTGAAAGTCCGGCCACCCCTCGCCAGTTTCCGCGACAGTGCCACCAGCAGCAGTGACACAGAGACCACCGAGGTGCATGCACTCTGGGGACCCCGCTCCCGCCATGGCCTCCCCCGGGAGGGTAGCCCTTCTGACAGCGACGACAAGTGCCAGTGAATCCCTCAATAGGTGGCCTGGGCTGGTGGCAGCCATGGCTACCAGCCCAGATCCTGCAGTTCTCAGCTCCTTCAGCCTTGGGAAAGCAGGAGGCAGCTACAGCCTGAGCCGGCTTCTCCCAAGCCTCTTCCTAGAATTTGAACCCGCACCCACCTGCCGCAAGCTTTCCAAGGGCCAGAAGATCAGCACTGCCCTAGCGGGATGGGGCTAGGGTCGTTTGATCCCTGATCCCCCTTTGAGGGGAAAAGTGTTCTAAGATGGATTTATACTGGAATCTCCAATGACCAGATGTATATAGAGATTGACAAAGATTTTTATATTAATTTAATAAAACAAATTCTTTAATAGAACAAAATAAACACCTAACGAGCCACTTATATATAGAATGCCTGTGCCCGCCGGCTCTTTTCTTAACTTGAGCCCCCTTACCTCCCACATTCTCCACAGCTATAAAAACCTAGAGTTCAGTGTCCTTGGAAGGTGGGATTTGCCAGAGGCCTTCACGGCTTGGTCTTTTAGACACTGGCTGGGACAGCGCCCCCTATAACCGTAGCTTTGGCTTCCTGTTGGCCAAGGCATTACCCTCTTTCCTCCCCAAGCAGCGGCACTTCCTCATGACTGCTTCTTGGCACAACTCCTGCCCTCCACAAAGCATCAGCTGATGGCAGCCCAGCCACCTTGGTGGCCCCCTTGTGGCCCTCTCTGGTAGAACAACCAGAGTTCATCCCTTCTTCCAATTCTACCCTAAAGAGGATTCAGGTGAAGGCGGCAGTCCAGCTTTGCGGTAAGCTGCTAGGAGCCTGCCCACACATCCTACGCCCCACCCCCACCCCCCAGGGCCAAAGTCGAGGCTGGGAAAGGGCCCAGGCCCCATTAGGGGGAGGCCAGGAAAAGGGCAGAGGGTACGTGCTTTAATCAATCGGTCCAGTGCCTCCCAGAGAAGACCCAACTGAAAGAACAGACCAAAAGCCCTCTTTCTTTAGGAAAAAAGATTTAGAGACCATGGAGAGGTGAAACACAGCACAAGGCCAGCTGGGCAAGGGGCCCTTAGGAACGGCTTGATCCGTAGGCTCTGAGAGGGCAGGAGCCAGCCCCCCTGGATAGGGGTGACTCTGTCAAGCACTGAACATGGATCTGGAGGTGAGGAGAGAAGCAAGGAACACAGGGGCATGGGGAGGGTGGAGAGGGAGGCCAGGCTCCCTCCCCCTCTACCCAGTCACAACCACCCCCTTAGGGGTTCACGTCATCCGAGGAAGAAACGTGTGTGTGGCTTTTTTGATTTAAGAACATGAATGTCACTGTCTGTCACAGCTGTAGCCATGCCCCAGGGGCCCCGGGCAACCCCCGGCAAACCCCAGGAGTGTAGGGGCAGGACATGCGCCCCCAGCCCGGGCCCTGCCTCCTCTCCAAACACTTTCATGCAAACACACGACAGAGGAGTGAGTGCCCCCAGGAGCCTGTGAGGCTGCGGAGTTCTGCTGGAAGCCAGGTGCCCACGCTTGGGCACGGAGGCTCTGCCCCCAGCAGCAGCCCGGGAACGCATGCCACCACCAGGCATGATTCGAATCACTGTTCCTCTGGCTCCGCCTCGTCCTCATCTAAGGACACCGCCCCAGAAGAGGCCACGTAGGACGCTTGCCGCTGCCGTTCCCAGTTGCCCATTGGTGGTGGGCAGAGTGGCTGGCAGTCCTTGCAGGAGTCTGGCTCCTCCTCAGCAGGAGAAAGGCAGGACTCCATGAGGGGCGAATTGTAGAGCGAGTCCTGGGCCTCCAATGGGCCCAGGCTGCGGAAGGCACTTTCCCGGCTGGGGGGCAGTTTGGCAAGGAGCAGCTCGTCACCCAGCAGCTGGGAGGCCAGCCGGGCCGGAGAGCCCAGCAACCCATCCTCCAGGCTGCAAAGACTAGAGCACAGGGTCTCTGGGGACACGGTTTGTGAGCAGTCGCTCTCAGGCTCCACAGAGCCCTGACGCATAGACCGGGAAAAGCGCCGGCCAGTGAAGAGGTCCTGGAGGTGGGGCCCGAAGGATAGCTGCCCAGCCATGTCTGTGAGGGAAGAGAAAAGAAGACAGCCCCCCTAATGCCATTTCTACTGGTCAACATGGAAGCCATAATCTCTGCCCCCTGCCCTCTCCCCAGCCCCAGCACAGCCCTGGGCAGGTGCAGTGGATAGGAGCATGAGTTGAGTACTTGGCAAGTCACTTAACCTCTCAGTGCTTCAGTTTCCTTAATGGTGGATTGTGGATTCTAACAATATCTACCTTATGGGGTTGTTGCAACGAACAAGAGTCTGGCACACAGTAAGCAAGCAATAAATGCAGGGCCATCATGTACAGTCGTGCAGGTCATTCACTGCACAGGGGGAGCTTGTCCAAGGCAATGAGGGAGAGCTGAAATCCAGCCCACCCTCTGCTCACAAAGCAGCAATGCCCTGACAAGGGGTTATACCTACCCAGAGAAAGGAAAATTTGCATAAAGATTTCACATGGGCTAGAAGCAGTCCTGGGTACATGTTGGTTGTTACTGTTATCCCAGGGGTCGAAGTAGGCAAGGAACTCAAACAAAATCGCTTGTGGTTTAGGGCTATGTCTTGGCATCAGGCATCCAAATCAGTTCCCTCTGGACCAGAGCAGCAGTCTCTGAGCTGCTACAATGTATTGTCCACCTTGGGAGAGCTTGTTAATTAACTGGAGGGGTGGGTACATGTAGAGGCAAACTTCAAAGGCGAGGAGGCATGTGAGGCTTGAACCCAGAAGCTACAGAGAGGCAGCCATGTAGCCTGGGGAATGGAGGATGAAAGGAGGACTGCACAGCTGCACAGCCCTGCAGGGTCCTCTGCAAGTACAGGCCCAGAGAAAGACCCGCAGGCAGGTCTCGGCTGGAATGTAAGGATGCTGAGCTGGAGCCAGCTCTTTGGCCCTGTGGGTGTTCCAGACGCAGCAGGATTTCCTGTTTGCCTGGGGCCCCTGTGGGATGTTTTGCTGCTGCACTGTGGCTTATCTGTTGTGCCATAGCCAGCCAGCAGGCTGTCTCCAGGAGGGATAGCCAAGGGCACAAGCATACCCTCCCAGAGAGAGACATGGCTGCACAGAAGGTATCAGTGAGGTCTCTGGGCTTTGTGTTGTTTTATTTGTTTGTTCTTTGTTTTTTGAGGTCTGCAAGGCCCAATTGCACAGACAGCAAGAAGACTCAGCACTTGGGGAAAAGGGAACTACTGCGTTTCCAACTACTGTTTCCCCCACTATGAGTGTGTATAGCCTTTCTGCCCTTGGAATGTCCACAAGTGCCTGGACAGAGTCTGCTTCTCTGCTCCCTGCTTCCAAAGGTTGAGTGTGCTCTGGATGCAGGTGGGAATCATGAGGCCTATCGGGCAGTTTCACCCCAGTTGGCAGCACTAGCAAGGGATGTCCTCTCACCTGTGTCAGTTCCCCCAGCAAAGTCCTCATCATAGGAGTCGTCAGTGGAGTCTTCACCATCCACCGAAGACCATGCCCGGAGCTTGGCTTCTGCAATGGCAAACTGCTCAGCCACTCCTATGGGGACACAGAATTCATTAGCGGAGAAGGTGAGCAAAGACTAGGGCTCAGGTTGGAGACAGAAGAGGGAAGACTTCAAGCCCCACATCAGGCCTGGGAAATGAGAGAACATCCATGCCTACCACAAGTGGGGAACCCATCCTGTTCCTGCCACCCACCTGCTGCAAAGCGAGCCTCTTGTTCACCCTCACTGAGATCCGAATAGGAGGAAAAGGCTGACTCCAGAGCAGCAGGTGAGTCACTTGGCTTGCTCCAGCCCTTCCACTCGATAAGGTGAGCCACTCGGCCCTGGGCCATGGCGGTGGGCTTGGTCACGTGGTCCTTTACCACCTGGGAAATACCTAGAGGTGGGCAGAATGAAGAAGCCTGGTAAGGGTAATGGCCAGGGAGCCCTTGGGCAGGGAAGTAGAAGGGTGCCTGTGTGCCTTTTGCAGGGAGGAGGGGGGACAGGATTCATCTGAGAAAAAGAGGAAAAAGGAGATCCCAGCCAGAGCTCACAGGACACAATCCCCAAGGGCACGTGTGAAAGGCTAGAGAAAGGATGAAGTGGCCTGAGGCCTGGAAGGGGTTGTATACCATGCAGGGAGGATCTGGCCAGCGCAGCGATCTCCTGGATGGTTAGGGCTCTCCGGGACTTGGGCAGCATCGCGACTGTGTCTCCCACATTCACCTAGGATGCAACACCAGGTCAGGGCCCTCTGACAGCAGTGAGCTTCCCTGATCATGCCCATCCCTAACTCCTGGCATCACGAGGAACTAGGAGGTGGGAAGGGCTTCCAGGGCAGCACATATGAACCAGTGGCTGCCAGGAAATGTATGAGGGTAGGATAGGACCAGGGAATGATATCCTCCCAGGGAGCAGAACCACTGCTAAGCCTCTACCTTTCCAGCTCCCAGAGTGAGAGGAGGCAGAGTAAGAAGTGAAGAACCATGGAATGGGGCCTCTAAGAAGAGGAGAGAAGAACAGAGGAGAAGGGTATGGCATCCAGAACTTGCTTGAAGGCCTCTCCCCTTCATTCCTCTCCTCCTCTCCCTCAGTCTTCAGACCTACATTCTAGCTGTTTCTAGACTGCCTACCAGGGCCCCAAACTCAGCAGGGCCCCAAAGTCAAACCCAACACCTCCCCACATCTGGCCCTGTTTTCTGCCCTTAGTGCATCACCCACCATCCTGCCGTTCACCCTGTTCCAAACCTTAAATTACCATCAACTCTCCCTCAAGCTTTGCTGGCCCATATCTGGTGTTAAAGACCTAACGATTTCACCTCCAAACTGCTTCTGATACTGCTCTCATCCTTTCTACTCCCACTGCCCATCCTCAAGCCCTCCATGTCCCCTGCCCAGATTAGTACAAGTGATCCCAGTCTCCTCCACTCCCATTCTACTTTCTCAGCTAGAATGTCACGAATGTTGTGTGAACGAATACATTTAACATCACTGAACCGTATACCTGAAAGTGGTTAAATGATTAAGTCTAAGTTGAATATGTTACCAGAATAAAAATTAAAATAAAGAGAAACAGAATGGAGAAACAAAAAGCATGAACACTAATGTAAACTAGGGACTATAGTTAATAATAATAAAAGAATGTTGCAGTGTAAATGGTTGTGTATACACACACTCTCTCTCTTTTCCCATCACTGGCTGGCTCCTTCTCATCCTTCAGGTCTTGCCTACAATATCATGCCCTCAGAGAAGCCCCTTTGGCCCCCCTACCAGCAGTCCATCCACCATCTGTAAATCACTACCCTCTATCAATGTACCCTGTTTGTGACCCTTAATCATGGTGTGTAATAATTATAGGTCTACTTTGTGTGTGTGTTCAATTTCTTGTTAGTCTCCCCTTGCTGATCCTTAACTCTTTGAAGAACCGGGTCTGTTTAGGTCCCTGCTGCACCCCAATGTGAACCAGGCACAGTGCCTGGTTCAGACGAACCTCTCCAAACACATAGGCTGAATGAATGAGGTCAAGTATCATGTAAACAATTTTCGTGGAGTGCAACTGGTCACAGCAGGTCCCAATTTAAAATCCTTTCTGGGTACCCCACTATCCATTGAAGTGGGCACTGATGGCCCTTACTCTGTGAGACCTCTGCCTCCTTCCCAGCTTTCATGACACTGCCTCATTTCCTCTGTTCAACAAAACCCTCTCTCCATTCTCCCTGACCTCGAGCAGGCCTGCTGCATCCAGGCTAAG
>PVIY010044998.1:0-19370 GCA_004026745.1 Myrmecophaga tridactyla | reverse complement strand
CGGCATTCCTCATCTCAGCACTTGCAGCTCAGCCCAGGCCTTTGGAGATGGAGAAAGAAGTCACCCCGGGGAAAGTTGTTGGAACCCAGGGGCCTGGAGAGAAGACCAGCAGAGACCATCCTGTGCCTTCCATGTAAGAAAGAACCTCAGTGGAAAGTTAGCTGCCTTTCCTCTGAAGAACCAACAAAATAAATCCCCCTTTATTAAAAGCCAATCCATCTCTGGTGTGTTGCATTCTGGCAGCTAGCCAACTAGAACAAGAATCCTAGTTTCCTGATTAGCATGGTTTCCTGGGCCAGACAGTTGAGTACAGGCCTGGGCACTAAGGAGGCACAGAGACTCCCTCTCCAGGGCAGAGCCATCTGTTCTGATAAAGGGGAACAAAGTCCAACAAAGGAGGTTGTGGATTTGCATGGTTTCTGTCCAACACAAAAGAAAGAACAAAAGTGAGAGAGAGAGAGAGAGAATGGAAAAGCAAATTGTTATTATTGCTGATTTCTCACAGGTCACTACCAAGTCTTTTCTTTAAGATTTTTAGAGTCAAGTTACTATACCATCTTTTCCACATCAGTTAACCTCTCAGAGTGTCCCTTAAGCTTATTCTCATGTTATTTGCCTCAAAATATAAAACCTTCATGCACAAATGCACACACATACATATACACACACTCCTATAAATATAGACACTACATGTCTCAACATCCTTGTTAAGGATACAGAAATGACACAATGATATTTTCATTATTCTCTATTATTCTGGCTGAAAATGATCCATTCTTAAAAGGACAATAATTTTCAATTTCTTAATAAGGTCACTAGACACTTTCATTTTAAATCTTGACATGCATGCATATCAAGTGAAATTCAGAGAAGTAGAAGCATTACTGGCAATAAAATTTTTAAAAAATGATCTGGTCCTCATTTTTCTATCTCTCCACAGAAGAGTAGTATTTCAAAAGGCAGAATACCTTCTACAGTCAAAGTAGAGCTCGGGGTTTGAGGATGGGAAGGGCAGAAGGTAGAGGGCAGGACTGAGTGATCTGATAGGTTGTCATATAGAGCCCTTGTCTTGCTCTCAGTGAGCGCTGGCAGCCACAAGTGTTGCTCTAGCCCAGAAAGCCTCCTTCCGAAGGGACTCTTTTAGGAGCAGCTAAAGTCAGTGACCACTGATCCCGTGTGATGGGAAGAAATAATGGTTCTGAAATTTTCGGTGTTGATCCTTTGGATTTGAGTGACATGTGAGTCTGAAAGGTTTCCAATGAAGTTATGAGAAAATCTTAAAAAGATGAAGAATCCCTGAGAACAGATTATTTTACACCGAAGTGTGAAAGGAAGAATTAAAGTAGGGAGGAAAACAGAGAGGGAACAGGGAAGGGAAGAGGGAGGAAAGAGAGAGGAAAATCATTTCAGGTTGAGGAAGATTCCCCAATTTCCTTTCCTACTGTCTTCTGCTTTGTATTTAAATAGGGGTGAGCACACAGCAGCTGGAGCGGAATCCCAGAGTGCTAAGAATCCTGAAGGGAGGAGATTTCACTTGTGTACTGACACTCTCCAAGTAATATTCCCAGCTTTTACCGGTATAGAAGGGTGCCTGAGGAAGGTCCTGTCCTCGTGATCACATTAGTTAAGGGTGGCGAAGTGAAGGAGCAGAAAAGACTTATGACTCAGACTGGCGAATCAAGAAAGAACAGCTTCCTGCATGTCACCGCCACCCAGTCAGGCAATGCAGGCAACTGCCTCTGTGCAGGGCCACAGTGCTGTCAGGGAACCTGCTGCCTGTACCCCAACTCTGCTGCAGGGTCCAGTCACAGCGCTGCTACATTTCCCCAGCTCCTTCTCACACACCTCTTGACATGAACAATGAAAACCATCTTGGCCCCTCATGGATCCATTTCCATTTCCATTCCAGGAAGCATTTCCCACATACATTGGAGAATGAGACCCCTCTGTAATAAGACAAGCCTCTGGAAATATGAGCCACTGTTTGAATCAAGTATCAATATGGGTCTATAGCATGGTTGACCTCACCAATTAGTTTTTGAGAATGGTTGGAGCTATCACCTCCTCATTAGCTGTCTTGGGAGGAGTGAGGATGCAGCCATGTCAGAACTCAGAACAGTCTTTCTAGAGCCCTGCCTGCTGAAACCTGAGCTACTAAGAACTCTTTAACTACACTTTCAATATCCTTCATGGTACAGCCACAGCCAAATTTTCCAGTCTTAGAGGATCAGGTTCTCAGCATTTGAAGTGATTAAGATCACAGTCTCTGGAGCAAACTGATGAAAATACTGGATCCAACACCTACCAGCCAAATGGCCTTAGGCAAGTTATTTGATGTTTTACTTATCCTCCTATCATATTGCTCTTTCCTTGATTTTGCAGTCTGCTTTATTCACTTACAGAGTGCCCAGCCATAAGTCTTAAAGATATGAGGTGTTTTTTTAAAAGAATAGTTTTATTCTTCAAATTGAACTGAAGGAAGGAAGAAAGCAGCAGGTAGTACAAAAGATAATGCTTTCTCCAAGCTGCAGTACAGCCATATGTTTCTCTACCTGGTGGCAGTAAAGAAATGTGATCCTCAAACTCCCATCAGTAACGCTACTGCACACATAAAGGACCTACTAACTAAAATGAAAACAATACTTGGACATGCCCTGGGTAATTATTTGTTTTTTCTATATACAAAATAGTTGTTTCAGACAACAATACTATTCTGAGACTGAGAATGTATAGAAAAAGATGGGTGGTATTTGGGATCTTCAGTTTACCTACAGATCCTGATTGAATGAGTAACATCAGGTAGCTTCAGAGTGTCCCAAACACCAATATTTCTGAAGATAAATGGAAAATTCAATCTAACTTATATGACCTGTAACTCCAAGTGTTTCACTAAGTCCAAAAGACAAAGGATGAGTCAGATTTACCAGATAGTTGAGTTCTGAAGAGGCACAGAGGTAAGGAAGAATGTACTCTAAAAACTTGTCCAAAGGAAACCTGAGTTCAGGATTATAATTACTTTTTTGAGAATGCTTTAGACAAAGACTCACTCAGTGGTCCACAATGAACTTTGGGAAGAAGTGAGCATGCTAAACTCTCTTGAAGAGTTAGGATCTCAATAAGCATAAAACAGAGAACACATACAAATTAAGATAACTCAAGGGATGTTTAATAAGGGAACTATAATGAACTGGGCAGACTATGGAAAAACCACAAGAAATAGTGCAATACAAAAGCTCTAGAAACAGTTGGTTTAATACATAGTCCCAGGCTTGAAAGAGAAAAGGATTATTGTTAGAAACCCAGGGGAGAAAGCCTTGTGGAAAGTCTGCACTGACAGAAGCTGTGCTCCTAGGTTGAGGGAGTTGGCCAGTCCAAGTCAACCCACAGTGAAGAAATCAGGGGAATAATTGCAGGAATACCTTGTAGATACTGTGAGTTTGGTTCCAGGCCATCACAATAAAATGAATATTGTGATACACTGAGTCACATAATAATAATAATTTTTTGTTTCCTAGTGCTTATAAAAGTTATGTTTACACTATACTATAGTTTAAGTGTGCCGTAGCATTATGTCTAAAAAACAGTGTACATACCTTAATTAAAATGTGACCTGAAGACACTAAGTGAGCACTTGTTGATGGAAAAATGGCACCGAAAGATATATTTGACACAGGGTTGTCACAAGCCTTCAATTTGTTAGAAAACACAGTATCTGTGTGAAAGACAAATTGAGTCAGATATATAAACTATGGCATTTTATTTGGGGCACCAAAGTTTTGCTGAGCAAAGGAAGTCAGAGCAGAAGTAGCTTGAAGGTTCATGGGATGGCAAAGGATTTTTATAGCCATAGAAAGTAAATTAGTTTGACCTTTACTGATTGGACCAGAGTTTGTCCATCTTATAGGGGTGAGTTTAGGGCAGATGGGCTTTGTTTTACGTTGGGTCAAAGGTAATGAACTAGGGATATGATTGGCTATCTAGGTCAACTGCCTTGGTGGGGATTTCAAAATTTAAAAAATTAGAAGAAACTTTTGCTCTGGGAAGGCCCCAAGGCTTTCTCTATACTATTTTATCAATTTCCCCCCTTTTGGTCATTCTCTTGGCTATGAGGGCTTGGGCTTGACCAAAGATGTTGTTAGTTCTCATTCACCACTAAAAGTCTCTCATTTTTCATCACTGATTTCATGGGATAGCTGAAGTCAAAGATTTCCCTGATCCTATATAAGCTGGTTTTGTATCCTCAGCTGTATCATTTATTGAGTTAGTAACTGCACAGAAGCATTTTAGAATAGAGCTCTGATAATGATAAGGGATATTATGAATATGATTAAGGGGATTATAAGTGCCCCTATTAAGGCATCGCTGAGCCTAGGTTCCCATGACACTGGAAGTCAATCAAAAATGTATGTCTTAAGTGGAATAAGTTCTCATGTTTTTAAAACCTTGGGGTGCTAGAAGGAAAAAGGAATTATGTTAAAGCTAGGAGTGCATAGGATAAAAATACCATAAAGTAGAGATAAAAGAAAATCATGGTGAAAGTCCGGTATTACTGGGGATGGAGATTGGGCATAGGAATGGGTATAGGATGATTAAAGGAACATTTAGACAGCTGGTGAAAAGGAATAGACAGAGACTGATATGAGGAAATTTAGGGGTGTCCTGATCCATGATCTTGGGCATCAGCTACTTGTTCCAATGTCTTGGGCAGAAGTTGTCTGCATCAGATGCCATCTGCTTGTGGAATCCCCATGTCAATTGTAGCTTTAGATCCCAAACAAGTAACCTCTCAAGGGTTTGGAGCACATTTTAGTTATGACAAGTGGATCTGGGGTCAATTCCCTGTATTTTTACTGCTGTAGTGGTGGTCAATTAGACTTAGTAAGGTTCTTTCTATCTAAGTTCTAAAATGTCCTTCATTGATTATCTCTACTAGTATAACAAGATTCCAGGTTGAAAGGTGGCCTGGGTCTGTGAATAGTGAAACTGGATATATACAATTAGTCCCTTAAAATGATTAGGTATCTGACGTTGCAATAGTTTGGGGTCTGGTGAAGTCAGGGAAATAATAGTCTCATGTGTGTTCCCATTAAGATTTCACAGGGGGTTAGCTGGTGTTTGCTTGATGGGCTAGATCCTATGGCCATCAAGGTTAAGGGAATAACACTAAGTCAAGGTCAAGAAAGAAGAATGAAAATAATTCAGCTAATTTAAGTTTTAAATCATCATTTGTTCATTCTACCTTTCCTGACAATTGAAGATAGTAAGGACAGTGAAGTTTTTGGTTGGTGGGTGAGACCTTTCAAAGTTCCTTGATTACAATTCCAGTAAATTGGGAGCCTCTATCACTTGAGAAATAGCATAAACTCTCCTAGTGGGAAAACAAGTCTAATAGTTTTTTAGCTACTGTGAGGGGAGATTTGTGGCAAGGAAAAGCCTCTACCCATCCAGAAATTAGGCATATGATAATAGGTACGTATGCATATTCCACAGAAGGATGTAGATATAAGAAGCCCATTCGAAGATATCCAAAAAAGCCCTGTGCGTCGAGGTATTTGGCCCTGTCCCACCTTTACAGTTTTACCAGGGTTGTGATAATTGCCAGGTAAATAATAATTTATACACTTGCCTTGCTTCTCATTTAAATTCCTTCCACCCCCACTTTTTCTTAAGATGAATCACTGGCCTGTAGTTGACTGCATGTGCTTTCAGAGAAGCAGCAGAGTGAAGCAATGTAGCTAATGAGAAAACTTAGATGTCTTTGTGGCATGTAGTGTTTTTTTAAAATAACTAAACTTCTGACCAGCAACACCATACTGTTGTCTAATATTATGCACACCAGTATCAGGACATATCATGGACAGTGAAAACATTATCAAATCTCTAGAATTTTATATAATCTCTAAACACTTATATGAATAACATTTTACCCATATGAATTTAACTAACAGAAGGTTAGAAAATCTCTTTTAATTTGACAACTCTTCATACCTGTGCTGGTTTGAAACTACTGTGTACCCCAGAAAAGCCATGTTCTTTAATCTGACTCAATGTTGTTGGGTGGAACATTTTTTATTATTTTCCTTGGAAATGTCACCCACTTGTGGGTGGTACCCTTTATTGGTGATTCCCATGGAGATGTATCTCCACTCATTCAGGGTGGGGATTAATCTTAACCTATTGGAGTCCTTTAAGAGGAAAGCATTTGGGGAAGAGCTGATAAGCCAACACAAGATCCAGATGTCTGCACAGCAGACACCACCATGTGCCTTTCAATGAGATACTAAGCAAACCAGAAATTGGAGAGAGCCAGGGGAAGCCAAGAAACGAAACCCAATCCTGGAGAAGCTAAGTGAGAAAGCCCCACAGGAAACAGAGGCTGAAAGCAATAAAACCAGCAAATGCCAGACAGGTTCCTTCTCATCTGACAAAGAGCATCAGCATTTCTTAAGAGACAGCAACCTCTTCTTGTTGGGGCCTTAATTTGGACATTTTCATGGCCTTAGAACTATAAACTTGTAACTTAATAAATTCCCTCTATTAAAGCCATTCCATTTCTGGTATATTGCATTCTGGCAGCTTTAGCAAACCAAAACACCATATAACTCATAACATAGCAAATGAACCTAACCAATTAGCCTATCTCTTTTTATAATGTGAAAGAAGAAATCCTTTGTGACTTTTCAAGAGCTCTCTGGAAAATCCCAAAGATAGTTTGAAATTTAAAAGATGTCCTTTAAGGTTTGGTTTTGAGAAGGTGAAATGTTAAAAGTTGCCAGGTTTGAATAATTTGTTAAACAGGAAAATAGGTCACTATGGAACAATAACAAAAATTGTTTAAGTAAATATAAGAGGCAACATGACATAAGACATGCCACACCCTCCCCTCCCGCAAGTGCATCTTCAAGCAGGCATGCACATTCCTAAGCCCGACAGCTATCTATACTCAAACCACTTCTGCTACATATCAGTAACTTCAAAGGAATGTGTTCACAACTCTAAATATCTCAACTTGGCTCTGTGCTTTCCTTGTTTTACCTGATTTAACCCCCTACAAACTGCAGGCTGGTGTGGAGCGTTACTCAATGTCCTGTGGCCTCTCAGGATCACCTTCCTGTTCTGTAAATTCCCTATTAAACTGTTACTGTTTTGCTTTTATGGTGTGTCTTGCTTTGTTTCTTGGTCTTCTCTGTCCACTGAACTTTGGTGGAACCTATTTTGCAGATTCATGGCCAGACACTTGTTCTCTAAAACAATAAAGGATGATAAGGTCAATTAAATATCAGTGAGGATATTGTTCTGATAGGGCACAGAATCTTTGCCTTTTTGGGAGATTATTCACATGATTAAGAAAACCTTTTATAATGTCTCACCAAGAGTATACCAATAATCCAAGAAATTTCATCATTTTAACAGAGAGAAAACTAAATTCTAGTTTTTCATGAATATACTGTTTGATATGAAGAATCTTTAAAAAAAATCTATAAATTAGCCTATCAAATCTTAGTCAGCATTGACCATGACAAATAAAATTCATTTCCACAAACCTTCTGTAACTTTCTATATCCATTTAGGTTTTGTCCTACACATTCCTGCTTCTCATTCTGAGACAAACATCATTTTACTTTAGGACAAAACTATACTCCTTTTCTTAACAGAGGACATCTTGCATACTTTACACACCTGCACACCTTAAATTATGAAAAAATCTTTGAAACTGTTTTCAAACAAACATCCTACAAAGCACAATTATTCTTCAAATAAAGTCTGGCAAATTAATAAATTAACTTGTTAAACACAAATGTACGTTTTTCTTGATCTTAGAGATCTAGTAGTGCTACCAGACAAACTCAGATTCACTGCCCAATCCACTCTGTGATGAATTCTGAGACATCGAGATTTCAAAGGGAGAACTCAAATTGCAGTGCACAGCACAAGGAGACCAGGAGGTTAAAACCTCAGATCCATCTCACCAAGCTGTAGAAATGTGCACAGTTTTATAGTGTTCGAACCCAGGCAGGCAGGCTTAGGGTAGTGAGCAAGGTTCTTAATTTGGGCTGACACATGTCGCTTTGGTACCAGATAACAATGGTAGATTCTCTGCCTAGTGCACTCAAATGACCACTTCCTGAGACACCAGGGTTTCAAAGAGAGAAAGAATTTGCTAGGTGTGAAGCAGAGCAGATCGCCTAAAAATCTGTCTCCAAACTGCAGTAAATCTGATAACTTTACAGTATCAAAAATGGGCAGTTTTTAGGATAACAGGCACAATGGCTTGAGAGGAAGTTAGAGATGATTTGGAATCAGGGTGGGTTAGTCCTGAGTTGACTCAAAGCCTTTTATTAATAAACATTAGGGGCTGTCTACAGTGACCATAACGCTGTTGTCTGACCACAGCATAATAGGGTTCTCTGCTCTAAATCACCCTCTTCTCCTTCTGCTAAAACTCCTGCCTCATATTTATTTTGCACGATAGACCTGTGACTTCTGTTCATGGATGGATCTGATGAAGAATGAATTGTTTCTGCGTCAGCCACTTTAAGAAACGTCATAGGAACAAAATTGTGCATTTGAGAGGTGACAAAAAAAAAAAAAGGAAAAAGGGGTCCAAGGTTGGTACTAGGAGGCTGCTATGGGATGGTTAAGCAAAATGTGACACATACATTTAATGGAATATTATTCAGTTATGAAAGGGAATGAAGTTCTGATACATGCTACAATATTGGAGATATCATGTTGAGTGACATATACCATGCACAAAAAAGACAAATATTGTATGATTCCTGACTAAATTAACTAAATTCAGTTATTTTAAATTAGAAATCACATATCCAAAAGAATGAGTTTTCAGGTTGAAAAACTGCATAAAGAAGTACAAGTGAGGGTCAGTCCCAAGGTTTTCACAAGCACAAGATCATAAGATAAAGGCTCTATAGTTACAGAGATCAAGGCAGCTGCATTACAGTTCAGAGATTTAACGTATTTCTCTCTGTCTACTCTAATATACCAGAAAGTAAAAAGGGATATCTCTATAATGATTCAGTAATCATAACCATTCCCTAAATCCTAATTTCTTGGTTACAACTTTAATAATTACTAGGGGGTTACATGCAGGGGTATCAGGCTCCAGGGTTGTAAAATAAGAGCTAGTCAAGAGTTACAATGTAAGACATCACTAACCAAAGATTCAGGTATCTGGGTTACAAGTATTTACTGCTTCAAAGGTTAACAGACCGTAAAATAGCATAAGAGTTTGCCAAATTTGCTGGCAGAACCAGTTACAAGTTTTTACGTGTTACATTTTTCAAGAAACTTACACTTACAAATAAGGTCTATGTTTCCACTTAATAAGGCATTTTTTTTAAGCATCCAGGCATCTGGGGTGCAGGCTAGTGCCTTAGAATAGTTGCAGGCTTTTGCTCCTGGCTATTTCATAAGTTCGGTGGGTTTTATAAATACATGCATCTATATATTAAGTATTTGTCTTCTGGCTACAATGAAAGGTTAGCACACTTTGGGATGACAGTGCATTTGAGGTTTGGACAATTCTACTATAAATATCAAGGCTATAATATGAATAAAAGCTAGTTTTATAAAATAATTCAGTTGCTAATAAAGGAGAATGCATGGTTGTGGGTTTGCCGGTTTCATTAGATTTAATGCTAGCTTATTTTATCAGTAAACCTGTATACATTTAAGGAGAAAATACCCAAGTAAAGAAAATTGCATGCTTGTATTGTATTTAATATTGATACTTAAAAGACAGTCATTTTTATTTAATTCACAATACTAAACTAGTCCTGTATTTGCCATAGGTTTAGTAGTTGTAGTGTCTGCAACTAATCTAAGGCACTAGCCTACATCCCAGATGACTGGATGTTGCAAATATTATGTGTATTTGAATTTTTAAAACATTTAGATTTAATTCAAAGAATACTCTTTTTACATTGGGAGTACTAGAAGTTTGGTTCCTTAATTTCTGGGACTTGAGGAGCATAATTTACATGTAAGCGCTTATTTATCTTCAAGCAATTTGAATATCACCCTTTTAAGAATTTTTTATTTAATTTGGTATTATTATCTGGAGGCAGGAAAATATGTATCTGAAGTTTATAGCTTCAGTCAGAAAATGTTCAGCCGTGAGTCAGACATGTAAACACAGAAATACAAAATTACAAAACTCACTGGTTTATTCAAAAAAGCTCTCCTCATTCCACTTATATTTTTTCTAGAATTTTTGTCCTTGTCATATGGAACAAGTTGAGGTTATTTATTTATTATGAGGGCTGAAGCTTTTGCATCATAATTTGTGGAGGAGATTTTTAAGATATCTTTATCCTTATGTGTAATCTTAGGGAAACTTTGCTCTATTTCTCAAGTCTATTTGTCTCTTAGATTTATTATGGAAACAGGAATCTTGTAGGTCCCTTTCCAGGTCAGTCCAACCAATCTTTGCCATCCAGAACTTGGAAACTGAGGTTTTGACCAACATGTGTATAGGCTGATATAGGTCCAGTAGCCCTGTATCACGTGCACCCAAAAGAATTCTAAATTGTTCTATGAGAATTTGCTGGTCTTTTTGGAGAAATCTTTAATTACAGCTCTTAATTCAGGTCAGGTCCAAGGTTTGAATTCTGCATTAGTGGGCAGGAGGCTCCCATAGAAGGCTTACTCTTTCACAGAGTCCCTCAGGGGGTGAAAAGAAACCCATAGGGCAGCTATGGGGCAAGGGCTGGATACAAGAAGATGGGAGAGGTATAGGTATGATTTGGTGTTCTTTCCCCTGTGTCCTGTTTTTGGTGTCTTCTCTTTCTAATGGACTTTTACGTGACGCTATTGTGGAGGCAGATTGTCCTATAGCACCCTCCTAGTACCAACCTTGGACCCCTTTTTCCTTTTTGGTCACCTCTCAAATGCACAATTTTGTTCCTATAAAGTTTCTTAAAGTGGCTGCCACAGAAACAATTCATTCTTCATCAGATTCACCCATGAACAAAAGTCACAGGTCTGTCGTGCAAATAAATATGAGGCAGGAGTTTTAGCAGGAGGAGAGGGTGACTTAGAGAAGAAAACCCTACTATGCTGTGGTCAGACAAAATGTCTCCCAGGCCCAGAGCCTTTTAGTAGAAGTTCCAAGAGACAGCTGTCTAAAACTGAACACAGCATAATGAGTAGAAAAGGAGGCTCATACACAGGAGCAAGAGGATTGGCAAACTGTTCTCCATGTGACACAGGTTGGGGGTCAGCTTAGCAGGTCTCATGGATTCCCACATACTATGTCTTCAAGAGAGACAGAAAATTACAGAGCTGGAGGGAGAAATGAAAGGAAACCAAAGGAAGGTCTGATGATAGAACCAAAACCAAACCCAAACCAAAAGTATCTAAATCAAAGTCCCAAATAAAATACATTTGAACTCAAGGCAAATTGTAGAGTTCAGATATAGAAAGGGGTTACCAGGGCATGTGGGGTCTCACTGATCAGATAGCAAACACAAACAGTGTCTTTTGAGGATACCTCATCTGACCAGTTTCCAGAGCCCGCAGCCCTAGAGGGCACCTTCTCCATCTTGCTGGAGCCTCCTAACTTGTGAAAGACACAGAAAACTACAAAACATTGATAAAATCAAAGACCTAAATAAATGGAACAATATTCCATATTCATGGATTGGAAGACTAAGTAATGTTAAGATGTAAATTCTACCCAAAGTAATTTACAGATTCAATACAAGTCCAATTAAAGTTCCAACAAACTCCTTTGCAGAAATGAAAGGCTAATCATGACATTTATATTGTAGGGTAAGGGGTCCTGAGTAACCAAAGCCATCCTGTAAAAGAATAACAAATTTGAAGGGCTCACAATTCTTGATCTTAAAACTTATTACAAAGCCACAGTAATCAAAAGAGCATGGTACTGGCACAGACGTATAGACCAATGGAATTAAACTGAGAGTTCAGCAATCAACCTGAACATTTATGGCCAACTTATGTTTGACAAGGGGGCAAAGACCACTCAATGGGGAAAGAATAGTCTCTTCAACAAATCATGCTGAGAAGACTTGATCTCCATTTGCAAAAGATGAAAGTGGACCCCTACCTCATACCATATACAAAAATCAACTCAAAATGGATCAAAGACCTAAATTTAAGCACAAGAACTCTAAAATTCCTAGAAGAAAATGTAGGGAGGCATCTTCAGGTCTGTAGAGGCAATGGTTTCTTAGACTTTACACCCAAAGCAGAAGCAACAAAAGAAAAAATAGATAAATGGGAACTTATAAAATAACAAACCTTTGTGTCTCAAAGGATTTTACCATGAGAGTAAAACAACAATCTACATAATTGGAAAAATATTTGGAAATCACATATCCAATGAGGGGTAAGCATCCAGAATAAATAAAGAAATCCCTCAACTTAACAACAACAACAACAAAACAATTTAAAAATGGGCAAAGGATTTGAATAGACGTTTCTCTTAAGAAGATATACAAATGGCCAGAAAGCACATGAAAACATGCCCAACAAGATTAGCCATTAGGGAAATGCAAATCAAAATCACAATGAGATACTATTTCACACTTATTAGAATGATTACTATTGAAACATGGAAAATAACAAGTGTTGGAGAGGATATGGAGACATATGAACACTTATTCATCATTGGTGGCGATGTAAAATGGTACTGCCTCTGTGAAAGGCAGTTTGACAGTTCCTCAGAAAGTTAAGTGTTAAGTGTAGAATGTTAAGTATAGAATGACCATATGATCTAATAATCCCACTTTTGGACATATACCCCTAGGAACTGAAAGTCAGATCTCGAACAGATATTTGCACATAGTTGCTTATCACCGCATTATTCATAATTGCCAAAAACTGGAAGCAACCCAAGTGTCCATCAACCACTGAATAGGTAAGTAAAATGTAGTGTATATATAAACAATGGAATACTATTCAGCTGTAAAAAAGGAATGAAGTTCTGATCCATGTGACAACATGGATGAATCGTGAATGTATCATGTTGAGTAGAATAAACTATACTTAGAAAGATAAATATTGTGTGGGCTCACTGATATGAAATAATTAGAATAAGCAAACTTATAGAGTCAGAATCTAAAATATAGACTACCAGGAGATGAGGACGGAGTAAAGAATAGGGAACTGAGGTTTAAAATGTACAGAGTTTCCATTTGGAATGATAGAAAAGTTTTGTTAATGGATGGTAGTGATGGTAGCACAACATTGTAAACATAATTAACAGCACTGAATTATATCTTTGAATGTGGTTAAAAGGGCAAATATTAGGTTGCATACGTGTTACCATTATAAAAATTTTTAAGATCCAAGGCAGTGCACAATACAAACGGTGAAGCCTAAGTGAAACTATGGACTGTAGTTATTACTGTAATTATAAAAATGTTTTCCTCATCAATTGTAACGAACGAACCACACCGATGCAAGGTATAAGTAATAGGATAGTATATTGGGAGCCCTGTATTATAGGCATTATTTTTCTGTAAAATCATAACTTCTCAAATGAGAGAAAACAAAACAGCAATACCAAAGACTAGCCACTACAGTCCCAGCTTCGCTGGTCATGAGGCCTAATTGATTAGCACGGCTGCTTTCCTCCACCATCAGTCCGGCTTTAGCATCAGTCATCAGGCAACTTAAATAGCGATGTTGAAGGAAGCATCCCACCTATGTCTTTCAAGGGTTGGATGAAGGATTAATCTCTGGAGTTCTTCAGAGGTGCAGGATAGATGCAGATACTTCCACATGGTCCTTCCTTCAAGAACAGACCTCAATCCATGGATTAAGGAATCAATGTGGAGAATCTTCATTCAGAGCAATAATTTCTAAGAGCAACTTGGCCACTCTCATCCTCTTGAACCACTTTGTGCTTGCTTGAAAATTACACTGCTGATGCCTAAGACCAGACTTAAAGCATGGGTTGGATCACATTGTAATTCTATGATAACTTTCTAAGGAACCAGAAACTAATTCTCATAGCAACTGCACCATTTTTTCATTCTTACCAATGATGTATAAGGTTTTTATTTCTCTGCAGCCTTGCTAACACATGCTATTTTCTCGTTTGTTCTGTTTTTATTAATAGCCTTCATAGTGGGCGAGAAGTAGTATCTCATTTGGTTTTGATTTGCATTTCCCTGATAACTAATGGTGTTGAGCAAATCTTTATGCACCTATTGGCTACTTTTCTATCTTCTTTGAGGTACTATCTATTCAAACCATTTGCATATTTGTTAATTTAGTTTTCTTTTTGTTGTTGAGTGATCCAACAATCTCATATCTAGTTAGATATCCAAAAGAACTCAAAATGGGAACTCAAACAGGTATTTGTATGCTGATGTTCACAGCAGCATTATTCATAATTGCCAAAAGGTGGAAGCAATCTAAATGTCCATTAAGTGATGCATGGTTAAACAAAATGTGACACATACATTTAATGGAATATTATTCAGCTATAAAAGAGAATGAAGTTCTGATACATGCTACAATATTGAAGATATCATGTTGTGTGACATATATCATGCACAAAAAAGACAAATATTGTATGATTCCTTTTATATGAAATACCTAGAATAAGTAAATTCATAGAGACAGAAAACAGATTACAGGTTACTAAGGGAGGGGTGGGTTGCGTGGGAAAGAGAATGGAAGTTATTGCTTAATACGTACAGAGTTCCTGTTTGGGATGATAAAAAGTTTCAGGAATGGATGGTGGTGATGGTAGCACACACTGCAAATCTAATTAATAACACTGAATGGTATACTTAAAGAGGTTAAAATGGGAAAATTTGAGTTGTGTATATGTTACCACAATAAAAAAACTAAAAAACTAAACAAAACCATGGGTTGTGCTGTTTCATTGCTTCACGTTAAGTACTACTAGCTCTGCATTTTAGTCCACAAGAGGGTACTCTCCACTCAGAAAAGTTTCTTGAGGCTTTCTGGAGGATTAATGATAATGAATGGCTCCAGTGAAGAATAACTTCTGAAATAGGAAGAGGGCTAATCATCTAGGCTGATAGAGGGAGAGGATCAAGAGAGTATGTGGACTAGAAAATTCTTAACAACCATAAGAATCAATATATTCCATGTATTTTCAACTTAGTTATGTGATCCTATCACATTCTAATCTCAAAGAGAGTATTCCAAAGGTCAGAATGAAGTTTAAGATTAGAACAGGACAAATTGTTTCACATTTTTAAAGTTTTTTTTTGGTAGTTTCATGATCCATATTTCTTAATATCAGGAACTCTTATGAGCTTTCATTTATTTGTCCAGAAATTAGTTCCATCTCTGATTACTGTCCTTCTCTAAACCAGGCCTATTCCTGATCTAAGATAAGAAAAATAGAAGGGAAGAAAAAAATCAAATAAGGAAAAGGAAAGGTATAGTTGAGAAGAGAGGGCAGAGGAATAAAGGGGTGAAGAAAATGGTAGAGGGTTATTTGATGTGAAAATGGCTGTCTATATTAGAATATTAGGATATTTGGCAGAATTCTTGGCCTTTACTTGCTAGATGTCAGTAGCAGCTGCCACCCACCCTGCCTTCCCTGTTGTGACAACCAAAAATTACTCCAGACATTGCCAAATGTCCCATTGCTAAAATCACCCCTGTCCTTACAGGATTGGACTGTATGTTGAATTTATGGAGTAACAGAATGTTAGGACCAGTATGCGTATATGATAAGGACTGAGGAAGTGAGGTAAGAATAAGTATTTTTCTCTCTACTGTTGTACTACCTTTCTTATTTCTATAGGGGTTATATGTCCTAGGTAACTATTATATCATTTGATTTTAATAAATTCAGTAAGCATCAAACAGAGAATATAAAAATGGAAATTGGTTTTATATATACTTATAAATGATCTTGTATAAATTTTTTACAACTCAGAAAAATTTCTCAGTCTGATCATGTTCCAAGTTTTAGCTTGGTAAATATCTCTTATCTATAGCTCTTCATAGATACATAAATTGTGTCTCTATTCCCCTCAATGCTACACCTCCTTATTATTCACACAAATTATTCTACATACTGAGTTTACAGGAAAAAATAAATTCTTAAACCTTAAAAAAATCACCCCCAAAACACACAGTGCACAAGACACTCACTCACAACACAAACACTCATGAATACACTCCAGAGTTCTCAATGAGCCCTCTGAAGAGGAGAGGGGTGGGCCATGAGTGGGTGGAGCCCATTACAAATCTGAGTGACAAAGCTCAGGAGTGGCTGTCACTGAATCTATCTCATGAACTGATCAGCTGCAGGAACAAAGATAGTTCTAAATTCAAGATACAAAGCATACCAATATTTTTAAAAGCTTGACATCAAGTGCATCTTGATGTCTCTATAGCAAGAGTAAAGAATCATGAAGACACAAATAAGAGTCTTCTTGGGCTTCCTGTGGATACAGATTTGCTGTGAGTTAAGAACATCCCAGGGAAGTTGGAGGAATATCACCCCTGAATTTGGAAAGGAGTGAGGGAGGAAAGGAAGAGATGGAGGAAGAGAGGGAGCACCTGTCTCCTGGGCTGTGTCCTCTACCACAAAGAAGGAAACCATAGAGAAATTTCCTGCACTTGAAAGCAGATAAGTAGTTTTGCAGTGACCCTCATCTATGTCTAATTTCTTTTTCTCAACAGGGATAAGAGTACAGTTGGAGGTGATGCAGAGTCCTCGGGTACTGATCCTTCAAGAGGGGAGAAATTCCTCTCTGATGTGCAATTCTTCTAGCACCATAAGAAGTGTACAGTGGTTCCAACAAAATCCAAGAGGAGACCTCAGAACCTTGTTTTTCATAGCTTCAGGAATGCAGCAAAATGGAAGACTAAAAGCCACAGTCAACAACAAGGAACGTTATAGCCACCTATACATCAGAGACTCCCAGCCTGGGGACTCAGCCACTTACTTCTGTGCTGTGGAAGCACAGTGCTCTCCTGCACCTGCAAGCCATACATAAAACAACAGCTGGAGACCTAACCCAGCCCCAAGAAAGGGAGTAGGAGCCCAGTCTGATTAGAATTGCATGCCCACTTCCTTGCATCTCCTGACTCATGCAGAAAGCATTTCTAAATAAGCAACTGACTGTCACTACATGACAGACATAAACATAGTTCATTTGGGGATCCCTCTGGAAGATGTGTTACTAGGTAAAATTTATAGATCTATCATCTTACTCTTATCTGTCTTTCTGAACAGGAATGAGTAGCCAACTCAAGGTGGAGCAGAGTCTTCAAATCCCTCCATATCTAAAGAGCAAGAAAGCACCAATCTCACATACACTTTCCTTTACACATCTTTTTATGATTTACGTTGGTACAACAGGACCCCAGGAAGAGCTCCAAGATATTTCTTATAATACATTTAAGTGCAGAAGAAAAGAACGAGGAAAAATAAAGGGTCAGTGTCATCATGAAGGATAGACAGAGCTTGATGCACACCAAACCAGAGACTCACTCACCATCCTTGGTTATGTGGAGACACAATCCTTCACACGTACCTGAAGTGGGAACCTAAGCATATGGATGCAGTCCCAAACCCAGCAAGGCAGAGATGGCTGTGTGTGGTTACTCACTTCTAGCTTGGTTTTGAGAAGTGCACACTTAATAAATAAAACTGATTTTAATTTTTTTTAAGGTGGAAAATTTTAACATCCTAATTTCTAAATCAGGGAATCCGTGAACTAGCAATTTTTGTTAGATTTTTCAAACCCAACTATAAGGCTCTGTATCGATACGGACATTTTCACTCTGAGTAATGGTTATTTTTATTCTATATTAAGCTTATGTATAAATGGAAGTTATAAGAAAGTCACGCTTTAAATTGTCAAAGAAAAAAATGCTACACTCTATAATCCCTGATTTATTTTTTGTTCCAACTTCTTTCAGTGCATTTAGATCATATTCAATCTTATCTATTTATATTATTTCTCTCTTTGTTATGTTTTGGAAAGGCTATTGGGGAAAAAGTTAATTTCCAGCTATGAGTATGCTATGTAATCTTAAACAAGTGAGTCACTTTCTTTATATCTCATTTCAGAATTCTTATGTTTAATGTGAGGATGATATTGCCCAACCATCATTACTCACAACTATTGTATATTCAATCACTTGACAAATACTTATTGAATACTTTTGAATAAAGAGAGTTCTTTTCCATATTGAATAGTGGGAAACATATTTTTTAATCAGATAGTTACTGTAAAATAAGAGAAGGACAAAATTGAGAAAGCAAAAGCAAATACACCTCAGTCAAAGAAAGCTTCCTGGAGATATGATACCCAAATGTTTAATAGATGTTAGTTATATTGAAGGACAAGAGAGGATGGGTTAAGTGCTCTGAGCTGTAGGATATTGGAAGCAAGACAGTTGATGGCAAATTTAAGACAGATATAATTTGCAAGTGATAAAATAATATGCAGGGGTAGCTCTCATTTTATGAAAGACTTAAAGAAAATACTTGAAATGAATCTGTATATTAAAATGTGGTAAAGTGGAGGACATGGGGAATAAAACTCACCAACCAGGTCTGGGCTATATACTCACAGAGCACACATATATAAAGATGCCTGCAATGAGGACCAATGAAAAGAACCATGAAATTAGGGATAAGAAGATATTAGTTCTCCAGAACTATAATTCCCTTCTAAATGAAGGAAATTTCTGCAAAAGAGTATTATTTGAGACATTTTGACTATTGAATAAATCTAGCAATTGCTTTGAAAATGGAGGAAATGTGTAAGAAAGTTCTGTCTTAAGAGAAGAAGAGATTTTTGGTTCTTGCAGTATAGCTAATATTGGAATTGCTAGCTACTATAAAACTGAAAAAACATGAAACTGTTTTCAAGTAAACAATGAAAGTTGGCAATCCTTAAGAGAAGGAGGAAAGCATCAAGGTGACTCCCACATTCACCCAGAAGTTCTCTATTGGGAATATTTTCTTCTTGAAGCCCAGAAAAGAGTGTTAGCCTTCCTGGGTGAAGAAAACAGAGATCAGAATCGGGGTTGCTAATGTGGCTGAGATTTGACAGGTACTGTAGAGAAGAGAGCCCTTCTGTAGAGAAGAGATAAGTCGGGCCCTAAAATCTGAGTAGAAAGTTTTCTCACCTACACATAAGCTATACTGCACAAGGAAAGACATTGGGAAGCCTCACAGAAAACAGCTTCTAGGAATTTGAAACTTCAGTGATATTTCAGAGGTTTCACTGTGCTGGGGAGACATTGAAGCTGTATCCTAGCCAGAGAGAAGAAATCTTGGTAAACACCCTGGGTGTTGAAACTTTTTTCAACTGATCACCAAAAAGGCCATGTTATCATGCCATAGGATTAAGGAACACATGCTAGGA
>PVIY010044997.1:0-19361 GCA_004026745.1 Myrmecophaga tridactyla | reverse complement strand
ATTTTTCATATGTACCTTATCTCTAAGCTTATAATGTACAACAATGAAACAAAGAATTAAATTATTATTAATGGCATTGGCATTGGTTTTATAGCCCTATTTACAAAAACTCTCTATATGCCAGCTATACATACTTTATTCACTCAATCCACACAATTAACATGTAATGTGTATAATATTATCCACATTTTATAGATAAGAAAACAAAAGCGGACAGGTAAAATAACTTGCCCAAGTTTGCACAACTAGTAAGTAATAAAATCAAGTTTGAAACCCAGATCAGTCTGCCTCCAAAAACTGAGTCTCAGCAAGGTTTGCTCTTCAATTAAATGGATAGTACCTTGAAGTAAGTAAATTTATAAGAGCTCACAGATAATGAAAGTTCAACCTGTGATTGCCTGTGAGAGGAAACAGCAGGTCACACAATGCATCCCTCTCAAGAAGCCCACCCCAGGTTTTTCACCCCCATCTCATATTTATTTTCCTCAAACAGCAATCCACCTGCCATAAGGAAATTGACCCAATGTTCCCACCTCCCAAAAATCCCTTTATTCCCTGCTCAGGGCCACAGTGGGCTCATTTAATTCCACACAAGCAACATTTATTTTTTCCTAGTCTTTTTCAATTCTTGACTAGTTAATTTAAGAATATCCTCCTCCTCTGACTTCCACCACCAACACTTTTTCTCTTTATTGCTTGTTCACCTTCCCTTCATTAACCATGATTCAATTAGGGCTAAACTAATTCTAGCAATCCACATTAACTATGATCCAATTAGGGCTAGAAAAGTTCTAGCAATCACATGTTTCACAGAATATGAGGGTTAAAAGTTTGGGAATGGCATAATATCTTCATAAAGAAGCCATCACTATCTTCAATATGCAGAGTCTATAAACCACTCAGAAATGCCTTTCAGAAACTCCGCAAATTTCTTCACTAGGTTCTATAAATATTTTATTCTATAAACAAGCTGACTTCCCCTTGAGCACTAAGATGCAAAATAAATAAATGATTCCTTATTCGAGTTTAGTTTTTCAGTTGTAATTTATACTTCTTCAACAGAATTGTCTTCCTTTGTTTTCTATTTGACAGGATTTAAGCTACGATATTTTTTTCTAAGTTGGGCTGGAAGATAAAATCTCAACTATAACACTGTCTCTTTAAAAAAAAGTATACTGTAAGTTTCAAACAACCAGCTTAACATCAAATTTTCAGAAAATGGTTAGCATAATTTGGGAACTACCTCATATCTTAGTGTCTACATAAACTTACAAAATATCCTAGTGTACCTAAAAAGTACATTGACTGTGTATAACATCTTACCAAAATTATTACTTCAGATATCCTAGATCTCTTTATTGACACTCCACTTAAACTGGCACTTTTAAGAATACAACTCAGTGAAAAACTTTATTTAGGCAGACTGTACTTTGCTACTTTTTTTCTACTAATCTTTGGCTTCATGGTAACAACACCATCCTTTGACCTTTTCCCTTTTCTCACTCTCGCATTATTTAACACAGTATCTGAGTCAACCGTGGTGATATTTGCTAGTAAGATAACCGCTGCTTTCACCTCAAGTACTGAAATACGAGGGCTCACTTTATTTTTTTCCTGTTTAATGTCTGGACATGAGTTGTGTTTCATGGTTATCTATGGCATCACTGAATGCCTCCATGTCTTCAATAGGTGGTTGCCATTATCAGCATTAGTCACTGAGCACCTAAATTAAGCTAGATTGCATATGAACACATCATTCCATTTGTCCAGAAATTTACAATGTATAACCAAGACCATTTCAAATGATGGAGAACAATCGCTTTCTGTATTTTCTTAAGATCTGTCATTATTCACACTTTTTCTCAACTGCCTACTCCTCACTAGCGTTATTAATCTTCTTGAGAAATCAAAGGGCAGAACATCAGGCAATCAAAATGTGGAAAGGAATGTTTCGTACCTTAAAAGATGTTCTTATTTCTTCTACCTCTGATTGTTATTTTAATAGACACCTACTGCCTTTGTCTCTTTCCTGGAATGCAGTCAGACTTCACTTCTCACAAGTCACCATGTTGTGTTTTTAAAAGCTGCATATTGACTTACATTCCACACACACAGCTTTCAGTAGTGGTGAAACCCTTCATTTATCCTCCACGATTTGCATCAATACAGTCACATCTACGGAAAATGGAACTGTAGCAACGGTAATGATACATCTCCGCATTAGCTCAAAAACATACTTGTGTAACTAAGAACAGGAGAAAATTTACATTCGGATTATTGACATTTAAGTATACAGAATGCAAGACCACCATTATTTACAAGTGGTTTATGACTTTCTTTTTTGAATGAGTGTGGAGAAGTTTGTTAATTATATACTTTGAATGCAGAAAAGAGATTCTTGTACCTTTTGAATGCTACTTTTTCTAAATAATTACCTTTAAAGTAAGATAAGTATCTTTGTACTTTCTTTACTATAATATATATACAGATATATATATATTTTTTCTCTAACATATATAATAAACTCTAAATGCAATAATTAACTTTTTTAAGACTTTGTCATCAGAAATACATTTTCTTATTTAACTTTCATAAGTTATAAGGGTTAAAATGTAGTAAAGTTTCCCTATAGTTTTTTCCTCTGATTATTCCTCAAATACAAAAAATAGTCATAAAGAACCTACAATATGCAAGGTACTGTATATTAAGGAATTTTAAGTACATGAAAATTATTAAGACATTGTTTCTCTCTGTGGCAGTAAAACTGACTCTACCTTACCGCCATTACGAATAAGTTTATGTACAATGCATTCAGAAGTCAAGGAGGCGAAAAAAGTCTGTCTTTAGATAAACCCCAAATAAACTAACTAGTTCTTCAAAAGAAATGAGGTATTCAGCATTTCCTGTAAGTTACTGACTCTCTTGGAGAACAAATTTACCCCTCATACAGTGCTGTTGTCCAAAAATATGTAATTACTTATTGGAAAATGAGAATCATTTTCTGCATTGAACAACCTAATAAAACTTAATAATCTTGAGAATATTGCAGGGTTCTTTTTTCTCTTTAAATGTCTCTTAAACTTTTTACTAGTGAGTTAGTTCTTCTAAAGTCTGAGTACAGAATCGCATTGAAAAGTAAACGTACTTTAGATGGAATTATGAATGATCTCATGTACGCCAGAAACTCATATTTTTTTTTTTTTAATTTGCATATGGGCAGGAGGCACCAGGGATCGAACTCCAGACCTCCAGCACAGCAGGTCGGAGCTCTGCCTGCTGAGCCACGGCAGCTGCCCCAGAAACTCATTATTTTAACTGAAAGATTTTATCAGGGTTTTTTCCATATAACCAATAATGTACCGTAGTAACATGTTAGTTGAGAGAAAGCACTAACTACATGTGGATTTGAGGCAAGAGGTCAGCCTTCCAGGTTTTAATTAATAAAGAACAAATAGATTATCTTAGTATTTAACAAAAAAAGCTTGCAAAATGAAATAAGTCAAGTGGAAAACTTCAATTTTAAATATGTGTATATATATATATATATATATATATATATATATTAAGAAGAAGGTAACAAAACAATGGAACTGGAAGGTAAAATTCAGGATCAGATTATTTTCAGAGAGACAAACTTCTAACAATTCTGATCAACAAAAAAGGTAGATGAATACGCAACCTCAAAAATGAGAGTATTTTTTAAATCATAAGAAAAGAATAAAGGTCATAAATGCTATATCCCAGTGCATGCCAATATTTGAAAATGGATGCTACTAAGGAAAAATTCAAGTGACCAGAATATCAAAACAGAGAGAGAAAATTAGCATAAAAGTAATTGAAGGATTTGTAAAAATACAATCCATAAAATGAACATGGTGCAAGTTGTTTTGCAGGTGAATTGCTTGAGTTCAAAAAGAAAAGGAAATATATTGCATGAAGAAATTGCAGGAGAAAAGGTAAGCAGGTGTTCATGAACATAGATGCAGAAAATGCATTTAATAAACATCAACAGGTGGTCTTAAGTTTTAAAACTCCTTTAGAAAATTAGAAATAGAATGAAAGTGCCTGAATTTCCGAAGTAGTAAAGAATAAACATTTGTCTTAACAATTAAACCTTTGTTTTCTGTATAAAGCCAGGAAAAACAGCAGGAGGCCACTGCCATCAGTACTATTTGAGTTTACTGGCACATCTAGTTGATATAAAAATAAAGAAAAATAAGATGTATTTTTATAATATAGGGGAATGCCACAATAATCATTACTTGTGGATTTTAAAAGGTTTCTACATAAAAATCCAAAAGAATCAAACAGGAAATTCAAGTAGCCATTTAGGAGATAAATATAAATTAATAAATAACTTTAGTATGTATTATAAATAACAAAGCAATGATTTACAAAATAGTACTATGGTAAGCTCTGTTAGTGTCCCACCCAAATATTAAGATGCTTTATTTTTCCAGTGCATGCTGTTGTCTTCCAAATTCCCATCCACAATACAGTGTGGAAGGGCCAAGAAAGCAATACCCCTGAAACTCAACCAGTGATGGACGGCAGTTGAAGTATAAATAACCCACTCTAGTGGGATACTCTGAGGTATACTGTGCACTAGCTTTCAGAATTCACAGCAGGATTGATTCTGAACTGCCTTCAGTCATAAACTGCTCAATAACATACCCTTTATAAGCTACCTTTCCTTCCCTGCCTGACTTTCTCTCACCACTATCAGTGCTTCCCAAGATAAACTCCCAAATAAACTATTTACGCTCAGATTCTTATTTTAGGGTCTGATTCTGGGGAAACTCAATCTAAGACACCTAGTGCCAGACAGTTGGACCGTCTAAATGGAGTTCTTGAAATTAGATCACTCACAGGCCAGAAGATTACAAGGATCCCATGGCCAGTAGTAAGCAAGGTGGTGTCAACCCATGAGCTGTAGCATCAGAGTTACTAAGGTTTCCACATGGTGGATGGAATGTCAGTAATATGAAAGTAATGGTATTTGCAAGGACAATGGGACTGGCTGACTGTTGTTAACTGTCATTGAAAGAATGCCCAGAAAGAAGAAAATGGCAGGCTCCTATAAGCCAAATATCAACTCACAGCACAGTGGACATGCAGAAGGCCTGTGCACCCCAGAAAAACATGTTCTTAAACTTAACCCAATCCTGTGGTTGTGAACTCTTGCAAATAGGACCTTTCGATGAGGTGACCTCAGTTTAAGTATGAACCAATTGAATCAGGATGTGTCTTAATCCATTTTCTGGAGTCCCTTCTAAGCAGAATGAAATTCAAACACATGGAGAGAAAACTACAGGAAGAAGCCAGAAGTCAGTGGAGCCTGTGAAGCTAGGAGAGAATGCCATGTGCACTGCCATGTGACAGAAAAGCCAAGGACCAAGGATCCCTAGCCGCCAGCCCCAGCGTGCCTCACTCTCCTGGAAGAAAGCATCACCTTGATGATGCCTTGATTTTGGACTTCTCCAAGACTCAAAACTGTGAGCCAATATTCCCATTGGTTAAGCCAGCGTATTGCATGGTATTTGTTTCCACTGTCAGAAAACCAAAACAGCCTTTATGCCAGCATTGAAAGAAACACTTTTCTTCTATTGTCAGAAAATTGACTGTGCTAAAAATATGACTTCAGAAATGAGTGTCTGAGTTGTGAAGTTACAAGGAAGGGGAATTCCCAGCCAAAGCAAGTCTTCCAGGCTAAAATCAGGGCCCTGACAGAGAAGGAACAGAAAGGGCTCTAAAATGGAATGAGTGGGGGACTCTGAGACCTAGAGTGAGAACATTTGGTGGATGTTCTCGAGAACCTTGAGAATTTTGCCCTGAACTGTGTAATCAAAAAGTACCCTTTCCATCTTGGATAGAGAAAAACAGTTTCACCTTGCTGAAGGACAATACATGGGGTGATTATGTTTTCTCTCATGAACAAATGCCCCATGTTTATCTCCCCTGATTATCAATCTCTCCCATCTCACTATTAAACTTCCCCCACCGCTTCTAGATCAATAACTATTGATATGTCTCAGTATGACCCAAAGATGAAGCACAGTCCCTGCTAAGGGAAGAAAAGCACTATTTTCCAAAAATCTGTAGGATGTGGATAATAAATAGCAGCAGAAACTGAGAAATCATAGCTGGAGTGGATCTAAAGGGTGCTAGACAAAGTGGGGGCAGAATATAAGACAGAATTTGTAAATACGGGGGCACTCTCTCATGACCCAGATACAATGTCTCTGGGCAAACACAGCTGAAGTAGCTCCTAATATACAGTTGGGATCGCTTCTTGAAGCTTGAAAAAAGAACCATAACAGATGCTAAATGAACTGAAGGTGCTAGAAATGTCTTGGCAGAAAATTGAAGAAAGGGCAAAAAGGGTCTGAGAGGTGGACATGTGAGAATGGATTTAACATATGAGACCAGAAAAGCCACCAACTGGTCAAGTTCCTTAGGACAGTCCAAAAGACATTTTTTCACTAAAGCTGTAAGAAATGTGCTAGAGAAGGGGGCTCATGGGTAACTGTCTTTCATAAGCCAGTGTTAATTATAAGGAATCTGCTATGGAACTGGGCTCCCTAGAGACGATAGGAAGATAAGATTTTGGAACAGCAAAGGTAAAATAAAAGCATTTAACCATCTAATTCAAGGATGCAAAGAGCAAAGCTGGTCGAGGACCTACACTACCTGATTTCAAAGCTTACTATAAAGCCTCAATAATCAAGATAGTGTGGCATTAGAGAAAGATATAAATATAAATCAATGAAACAGAATAGAAAGTCCAAAAACATACCCACATTTATATACAGCTAATTTAATTTTTTACTAAATTGCAGAACCAGCCCAAGGGAAGAGTGACAGCCTTTTCAACAAATGGTTCTGTAAAAGATATTCATAAGCGGGGAAATAATAAACCTCAACTCCTACTTCACACATACACAAAAATTAACTCAGAACACTTCAAAGTAATAAATGTAAAATCTAAAACCATAGCATTTCTAGAAGGAAACATAAAAGAAACTCTTTGTAACCTTAGGTTAGAAAAAGCTTTCTTAGATATGATTCTGCACGACAATAGACCAGTAGGCAAAGGAAGGAATTACTATCCTGGTAGGCATAACTGACCCTGATTATCATGAGCAAATAGGCTTGGTGCCACATAATGGGACAAATTGTTATTATAAAGAGGCACAAATCTGGAACTCAGGTGTTTCACTAGAGTGATTCTTGTTGCTTTGACGGACCAGTGATAATCCTGAATATGCAATTAAAGCCATTAACTACAGCTTGATCAGCCTGATAACCAGGGACTCGGACTCCTTAGGAAGGAGATTTGGATTATGCTACCAGGCAAGTAACCTAGACCAGCCAGAAATGCTGGCTGGGGAGAGGGGTATCTAGAACAGGTAGTAGGGAAGGTAGGTGATAAATATCAATTAGGGCCTCGGTGCCAACTGCAGCAGCTGACTGTAATTTTGTCCAGTTCTCCTATGATTCTTCTTGCCCCCCTGCTTTCCCTCCTCTCCTCCTCCTCCTCCTCCTCCTTTTTCTTCTTCAAAATTGTGACTGGCCACTATCTTCAAGAAGCAATGAAATTAATAATGGATCTCAGTAGTGCAAGGAGGCAATGTAGCCACGTATACTGTCAGTACCTTGCCTATATCCCCACCTACCTCACCTTCTTAATGCATAAAATCACTGTCCTACTGCAAACACCCATGAATCCTGACAGGTGAGAACAGGCCAAAGTGCTAGGAAGTTGATCCCCACAAATGCATCTTAATCCAGTAAAAGATGAGAGGTGGACAATAAAAATCTGAGCTTCCTTGGCCTTTGGGTAGGATATGCTAAAGTACATTTTGTATTGTATCCAAGCACTCCAGTGCTCTCAGTTGCCCACGGCTCAATAATAAACTGTTTACAGGTTTCCTAAATTTCCTGAGAAGAAATCAACCCATATAAATATGAGTGATATATATTATACACCTGGGTGTTGTTTAAGTTTATTAATGTGGCTGGAAATGGGTTGGCTTTTATAAAGGAATTTATTAAGTTACAAGTTTACAGTTCTAAGGTCATAAAAATTACCAAACTAAAGCATCCTGACAAAGATACCTTGACTCAAGAAAGGCCAATCTCAGAAGACCCGTGGCCAGTGTCTGCTGGTACTTTGGTTTCTCATTTCAAACAGCTTTCCTGGGGGGCATTTTCTTTCTGCATCTCCAAGCATCTCAGTCTGTGTCAGTGCTGAAGCTTTTTCCAAAATGGCTCCCTCTTAAAGGACTCCAGTAAATGACCCACCTTGAATGGGTGGAGACACATCTCCATGGAAACCATCTAATCAAAAGGTCCCACCCACAACAGGGTGGGTCACATTTCTATGGAAACAACTTAGTAAAAAAGATCCCACCCAACAATATTGAATCAGGATTAAAGAACATGGCTTTTATGTAAACATAGCTTCAAACCTGCACATGTGTATTCTTAATAAATAATTCTGGCACGAGTATTCCATGTAGGAAAAAGGACCCTGTAATATACTTAAAGGGGGAAGGGAAAGAATAAAAATCTAGACATAAATAAGTATGAAAAATATGGGGATGCTATGTAATTGTGAAGGTAGGTGAAGCCTGTCTAAGCATGACAATGCCTAGGAATCCTAATACAAAAATATGATAGGCTTCTTAAATGCTTGTTTATCAAAAGAAATGATAAAAGAAAGCCAAATGATAAACACTGGGGAAACATTTGAAACACAGTATAGAAGCTGTCCCGTCTGATGTATTTGGGTTCAGTGGGTATAACGAAATTGGATGTTTTAAGTGGGGAAAGATGAAAATGCAATCCATTAATACCTAAATATTTTATTTTAACCTAAAATATAAATGCAAATTCATTTGCCAAAGCCTCCTCTCCAAATGATGCACTAATTAAAATTCAAAGCCATCTTTTTTGTTTAAGTCCCATGCACAAGAACCATCCAAAATCATTTCTGTGGTATTCCATTAACTCTAAAGTAAGAAAGTCAGTTTATCACCAATAATACAAAGCCACAATCAAAAAATGTATAAAAGAACAAAGAACCTTGTAAAGATCAATGTATTTCTGCCTCCTATCCACTCTGGGTTTTTGACAATTAAAAAAAAAGCTCGTCACCATCTCCCTTCAAAGCAAAAGTTACAGTAAATTTTATTACTGCAATAAGAATATAATGATAATACTTTCATCAAAATATTGAATTTCTAAGAGCATATGATAATATATCACATGTTTAAACTCAGGGGTTCTGAAGCATAGTTAGAATTATTAAAACAAGCCACAGATGCTTAGTTTTCACCTTATGATTATTTGGAGCCCTTTAATAAGTTACCTTACCAATTTATAAGGTACTTATTTTTCTTATAAAGTTGGACTTCCATGAGATCTACCTCTGCAGTGTTCTATTTCCCAAAGAAACTTACCTTTGATTACTGAAACCTCTCAACAAATGCAATAAAATTTTTCTAAAAATTACATATTCACTTCTCTCAATACCTCAGTCAGAAGGTGTCCCTAAATCTCTTATACATGCCAAATTCAGTCCCTGCTGCTCTTTTCTCTCTACACCTCCCCTGTCTTTTCTCTTATTTTCCCCTCTCTACTACATTTAATAAGGACCAATCTAGCCAGTTTGGTCTACCCTATCTTCAATTCACACATTACTCAAACCACAAATAGCCAAAGATCAGGATTGAGCAATGCCAAAATCCAAGCCAACCACCCAGAGCAAAACAAGACAACTTCCTCCTCAAAGACCTAAGATTGGGTTAGATCTCATATATTAATGAATTTTAAGCTCACTACCCATGTTACTTAAAATCCAAATGAATGAATTTATGATGTCCATCAAATGATTTGCTTTATAATAATATGAACCTCCTCTCAAAGAATGAAAGGGAGAAATAGTTTTGAGATTCTTTTATGTTTATAAAGCAAAACAGCTCTACTTCCTAAAAGCATTTATCTTTTCATTAAATGAATGAGGCAAAAGGACTTTTACTCTGATATTGTAAATAAAATTTGGTATACAAAATATTGAAAAATGCATTACTCCATCTATACACTCTATCATGTACTTTAGCTATCTAGACTTATTTAGGTACCTTGCTTATACTATAAGCTTTTTATGAGAATTATTCACTTGTCTCACATCACATACACAACCTAAAAGTAAAGCTGTGTAGACACATGATAAAATATATTATTAAATTAAAAAAAAAATCACTTAACAACTTCTAAGATACAAATCCACAAAGGTATTTGTAAGTAGGGTAAACCACCCAGAAGCCGCAAAGAAAATTCAGATATATTTTGGTAATATATAAAGCAAAACACCTAGATGATAAAAATACCGTAAACAGTGTTTTAAAAACAAATAAAACCAGGATGGTAGACTACTTTTAGATATTATTAAAAAATTACTTTTAAAAAGTTGAACACTCCAATAAGAAAACAGGTAAATATGAATAGTAGTTGCTTGAAAAGAAATACAAATGTCCAACAAATATGTGAAAAGATAACCAGCCTCAAACATGAATACAAGTTAAAAGGAAAGTAAATTCTGTATGTTACCCACCAGAGTTTAAGTTTAATATCCTCAATGCTGACATTGTTGGAGAAATTATGTATCAGGATAAATATTTTTGACAGTGATTTGTAAATATCTATGAAAATCTGAAATTAAAACCTTTAATTTATCAATAAAGATGTTATAAATCTGCCCCACAGATATTCTCAAAATATACAGGTGTTTTGCCAGCATTATTAGTAAACACACACACATACAATCACACATATATACACATTGAAAACAAATTAAATGTCTACCGATAGGAGATTGATTAAATAAATTATGACATATGCATGCAGTAGAATTTTTAATTTTAAATAAGAAGGGGGAAAAGAATGTATTTCTGTAATATTGTCAGACATTTCTGTAATATATTATTAGATTTAAAATGCATTTGAATATACAAAATAATGTATATGCAAAAATATGTCCAAGAAGACATTCAATAAGTTACTTAACATTGCTACTCCTGAAAGAGAATCCACTTAAGGAATAATTAATAAACCATTTTATATCTTTTCTATTCTATTTGTATTTATTTACATGTGCCTATATTAACATATAAGTAAATACTGAAAATCAATAATTTAGGTTAATTCAAAGGACAAAATTAGTTTGACTATATAGTAAAAACTTATATACTGATACAATAGTGAATACAAAAAGTATGTTTTTGAGGCATTAATGTAAATTATAATATACTGGTGAGCAGACAGAACTAATAAAGCTAAATTTCTCCCAGTAACTCTAGTTTATCTCTAGTTAATTAGCTGAAACAACTACTCAGCATAAGTATTCATTATTTTTGTCAAAAATCCTATCAGTATAAATGAAACATCACTAGTTGTCTGTGCCTGTTTGAATCTATTATGTACCGCAGAAAACCCATATTTAATCCTGGTTCAGTCTTGTGGGGGCAGCCACTGCTCTTAATCCCGATTCAATACTGTAGGTTGGAAACTTGATTAGGTTATCTCCACAGAGATGTGGTGCATCCAATTGTGGGTGTGACCTTCTGATAAGATGGAGATATGACTCCACTCATTCCAGGTGGGTCTTGACTGGTTTCCTAGAGTCTTTAAAATGGAAACATCTTAGAGAAACCTCAGAAGTGACAGAGCTGGCAGGAACTTCAAAGCAGAGCTGACATAGATGCCCACTCTGTTGGAGAACAGAAACACAAATGTTAGGAGATGTTTGGAGCCCAGCAGATGTTACCATGTGATGTTAAGCAACCAGAACCTGGAGAGAACAAAGAGAAGCCAAAAGATGAAAGCCAGCCCTAGAGAAGCAAAATGATGAAGGCCCACAGGAAGAGAGGCTGAAAGCAATGGAATCCAGGAGCAAGGAACCAGCATGACTTCCCCGCTGACAAAGGGGTTCCAGATGCATCAGCCTTTCTTGAATTAAGGTTTCTTTACCTGAATGCCTTAGTTTGGACATTTTCATTGACTTAGAACTGTAAATTTGTAACTTATTATATTCCCTTTTTAAAAGCCATTCAAGTTCTGGTATATCACATTTCAGGAGATTGCAAACTGAAACAGATTTTGGTACCAAGAGTGGGGTGCTACTATGGTTTGCATATACCAAACATATTGCAACAGCTTTATAAATTGATAAGGGGAAGATTCTGGGAGAGTTGTGAGAAGCTGAGAAGCTTGATAGAGAAGACCTATAATGCTTTGAAGAGACTGTTTGTAGAAATGTGGACTCTAAACATACCTCTGTTGAGGCTTTAGATAGAAATGATGAATGTGTCATTCCAAACTGGAAGGAAGGTGTTCTTTGTGGATGGAAAGCAGAATTTGAGAATAACGAACTTGGATATTTAGCAGAAGAAATTTCCAAACTAAATGTGGAAAATGAAGTCTGGCTGCTCCTCGCAGCTTATAGTAAAATGTGATAGAAAAGAGACAAATTGAGACCTGAACTCTTGTGTCCAAAGAAAATGAAAATTGATGGTCTGGGAAATTCTGGGCTTCCAGAAAGTGAGACTCCAATGAATAGGGCCTCACGTAATGATTTAAGCAAACATGGAAGCAGTCAGCCATTTCAGAAAAAGCCAGGATTGGAGAGTGAGTTATTCAGAAAGGATTTGTGGAAAGTCCTATTATCTGATGGGTATAATCCAAGAGTACTGCATAGAAAACCAACAAGAATGTTCCTGGATCTTTATAAATGGAATCATTGCCAGTCTGGACTAAAAGGGACACAAAAGGAACAAATTGAAAAAATTCAGAAGAAGAACCATGGAAGCAAAGGTCTGGAGCCAGGAAATCCCAGGACAGGCAAGCATACCTGCCCCCCCCCCTCTATATACATGGAGAGTGTGAGTTTGCCCTGGAAGGAGAGAGTGGGTCTTCTGATTTGTTGCTCAGGAAGAGTTGTGCCACTTCAGGCCTTGGAATGGTGGAGCACATAAATCAGGGGTTGGGGAGAGCCTGGCTCCACCCCATTATTCTAGAGGAGTTGAGCATGTGCCTCAGAGATGGCAGAGAGCTCAAGTGCTGCCCCAATGTATGGAGTGGTGCAGCTGAGAAAAAGGTGATCCCCCCAATGAACCCCAGTGATGCAACACACCACAGCATTTGGAGAGAGGATGGCATTCATACCTTGGAAAGGGTAAGATTGCCACTTTCTAAAGCCCCAAAGATAAATGATTCTCAGACTTTGAAACCCAATGGAATTTTCCCTGCAGCTTTTCAGAACTGTTTGGTTCCAGTAACCCTTGTTCACCATTTGATTTCTTCCTGTAACAATGGAGAGATGTATTCTGACTGTCTCTCCTTTGTGCACTGACAGCAGATACTTGTTCTGAGTTTCACAGGTCCAGAGCCACAGGAGAATTTTTTTGCCTTAGAACAGACCATACCTGTAGCAGACTTTGATGAGATTTTTATACTGTTCCTTACTTAGTACTGCATTTATATTGTTACTGAAATATTTTAAGGCTTGTGGTACTGTGATGGAGTGAATGTATTTTGTATAAGGAAAAAACATGTCTTTCAGGGGATTCAAAGGGTGGAATGTGCTATTTTGAATCTATTATGTACACCCAGAAAAGCCATGTTTTAATCCTAATTCAATCTTGTGAGGGGCAGCTGTTTGTATTAATCCTGACTCAATACTGCAGTTTGGAAATTTTGATTAGATTTGGGTGTAACTTTTTGATTAGATGGAGATGTGATTCTGTCTATTCCAGGCTGATCTTGACTAGTTTCTAGAGGCTTTAAAAGGCGAAACATCTTGGAGAAACCTCAGAAATGACAGAGCTGACAGGAACTTCAGAGCAGAGCTGACATAGATGCCCACACTTGGAGAACAGAGACACAGATGTTAGGAGATGCTTGGAGCCCTGCAGATGTTACCATGAGATGTTAAGCTAGACAGAGGTCCTGCTTTCAAATTGAAACACTGTCTCAAAAAATAAAGACTGATAGATGAAAAGATACAATGTTATTGGATATGAATGTCTGAAATTTACTGAAATTCTATTTACTGAAATGTATTAACAAACTAAGTGGAATGTACTTTCATATTGTGACCAAACGTTGTGAGTTTAATTTTGCTTATGGATGCAAGCCATTGCTTAAAATTTTTGACAATTTAATTCTGAGCAAAATATTGCTGAAAAGGAAAGTCACTCTAGCAGGCCAATTCAAATATGTCTGTATTGACAGAAATCTTTATAAAGAAATAAAAGAATACCATTGCTAGTTTAGATTCAAAATCAAAATATCTGGTTTAAGTCATTAGAATCAAATATACATGTATTAACAGCAATACTCATAGAGAAATAAAAAAAATCATTGCTAGTCTAGATTCAAAAAGTGGTTAAAAGTCATTAAACTCAGAGTCACTTGAGTAAGTGAGTGGTTTCCCAAGACAAGTTTTAATCTCATTAAAGTATATTAAAGAAGTGTTTAAGCATTTTTATCAGGACTACCAATTGTTCCTTAAAGGATTTTATCAGCTATACTATCCAAGCATGTTGGCCCTAGATCACATTTAGTGCACTTCCTCTCATGGATCTAGACAATCATTAAAAATTTATCTGGACTAGGGGCAAGATGGTGGCATAGTGAGGTGTAGAATTTAGTTCATCCTCCAGAGCAGCTAGTAAATAACCAGGAAGGGCACAGAACAACTGCAGGGGGAACATTAGTGACCAGACACAAGACATACACCAGAATGGACCAGGTAGAATGACTGAGATCCTACACAGAAATGTAAGTCTCCCAAGCCACAGAGGCCAGTGCCCCTCCCCCATGGGCAAGGTAGTCTGGCTCCCTGAGGGGAAAGGAAACAAACTTTATTCGTAGCAAGGGCTTAGCTCAACCAAGCTCCAATTGTGAAATTAATTAACAAATTCTGACTACTGAAAACAAGCCCCCAGCACAAATGAACCTGGAATAAGCACTAGAGGAACTGGGAGATTTTTCTCTGGCAGAAAGAGGGTGGGACTGACAAAAAAAAAGATTTTTGAGTTGGACAACAAAAAATACTGAAAAAGGGTTAGACCCCAAGAATAGGAGGCATATAGAGCCTGGAGATACATAAAGCCACAAACCAACTCAAGTTTTTTGTAGAAAAACCCAAGGATCCAGCCTTTTTTGCTTTTGTTTTGTTTTGTTTTACTGTTTAATAGCTGGTTAGATAGAACTGGAAGCACTCTCAGGCTCCAGCACAGCCCCAGGCAAAGACAGAATTAAGCTTGTCTGCAACACAAAGTAACTAGTCAGGTGAAAGGAGTTAATTCCCTAAAGGGTGCATCTTCCCCAAAGAAAAAGGGGGCAAGGCCCAGCTCAAGTGGATCCCTCCTTCAAGGAATTCAAATCCAAACACTGGAAAACAGAAGCAATTGAAGCCATCCTACTACCTTACCTCTGTCTCAACCATGGCCCTGGTAGGGTGAGTCTGCTGAAATTAAAGGTACAGCATTAATTTAAGCTGGCAGAAAACCATGGGCAGATAAGCACCACATGTTAGGTAGAATAAGAAGAGCACAGAATCTAAACGCTTCATTGGAAAGTCTGAGAACTTTCTGGGTCTCACCTTCAGGGAAAACTGATACTGGCTATTCTTTCCTCCTGAGACATGGGCCTGTCTGGTCTGGTAAAATCTGGCTGGGGTATATAATATCTGAAGTGACCTATCTAGAAAAAATAAGGCTCCATAGACACAAGGCAAGAAACAGAAAAATAAGCACTAAAAAATTCTGATCAGTTAAACAGAACCTATGCTAGAGGTCTAGAATAAGTTGAACTGAGTGTCAAAGAACAGATAGAAAACAAAACCATCCAGCAAGAAAATCCAAGATAAAAGAGTGAAAAGAACTCCAGAATAAACTAATTAAGGAAATCAAATGCCTAGATGCCAGAAAAAATAAGGAGTTATACTAGGAAAATCAAAGATATGGCTCAGTCAAAGGAACAAAACAACACTTCAAATGAGATACAGGACTAGAAACAACTAATTCAGTATATTCAACAGACATGGAAAATCCCATCAAAACTCAAATCAAAAAGAAGACATGGGTGAACAAAATGAAGAATTCAAAAGTTTGAAAAACAAAACACAGAGCTTATGGGAATGAAAGGCACAATAGAAGAGATGAAAAAAAAAACAATGGAAACCTAAAACAATAGATTTGAAGAGGGAGCAAAAAGGATTAGTGAACTAGATGGCTGGATATCTGAAATCACACACAAAAGAAAATATTGGGAGAAGAAAGGAAACATATGATCAGGGTCTCAGGGAATTGAATGACAACATAAAGCACATGAATAGATGTGTTGTGGGTGTCCTGGTAGGAGACGAGAAGGGAAAAGAATGGGAAAAACTAATGGAGGAAATAATCACTGAAAATTTCTCGTCTCTTATGAAAGGCATAAAATTACAGATCTAAGAAGTACAGCATAACCTAAACAGAATAAATCCAACTAGACATACTCCAAGACACTTACTAAACATATTGTCAAAAACAATGAAAGACTATTGAAAGCAGTAAAAGAAAAGCAATCCATCACATACCAGGGAAGCTCAATAAGACTAGGTGTGTGGATTTCTCAGCAGAATCATAGAGGTACAAAGGCAGTGGTATGATATATTTAAGATTCTAAAAGAGTAAAATTGCCAATTAACAAGTCCATACTCAGCAAAATTTTCCTTCAAAATGAGGGGGAGATTAAAATATTTTCAGACAATCACTGAGAGAATTTGTGATTATTATACCAACTCTACAAGAAATACTAAAGGGAGCACTACAGGCAGAAAGGGGAAAGAGGTATAGAAAAATGTAGAAATGAAGATTATCAGTAAAGGTAAAAAGAGAAACAAAATTAGGTATGACATATAAAATCCAAAGGACAAAGTGGTATAAGAAAGTACTGCATTTACAGTAATAACATTAAATGTAATGTATAAAGCTTCCCAATAAAAGACAAAGACTGGCAGGATGGATTAAAAAACAGGACCCATCTGTATTTTGTCTACAGGAGACTCATTTTAGACCAAAGGACAAAAATAGCTTGAAAGTGAAGGGTTGGGAGAAGATATTTCATGCAAAGAACAATCAGAAAAGAACAGGAGTAGTTATATTAATATCCAACAAATTAGACTTCAAATGTAAAACAATTAAAAGAGTCCAAAAAAGGCATTGTCTATTAATAAAAGGAACAATTCAACAAGAAGACATAACAATCATAAATACTTATGCACCAAGCCAGAATGTTCCAAAATACATGAATCAAACACTGACAACACTGAAGGAAGAAGTAGTCACCTCTACATAATATTTGGAGACTTCAATTCCCTGTTCTCATTAATGGATAGAATATCTAGACAGAGGATCAATAAGGAAACATACTTTGAATGATATGGTAAACTAGACTTAACAGATATTTACAGAACATTACACCACGCAACAACAAGATACACATTTTTCTCAAGTGCTCATGGATAATTCTCAAGGATAGACCCTATGCTGGGTCACAAAGCAAGTCTCAATAAATTTTAAAAAATTGAAATCATACAAAACATTTTCTCAGCTCATAATGGAATGAAGTTCAAAATCAATAACAAGCAGACAGCAAGAAAATTCACAAATATATGGAGGCTAAACAGCACACTCTTAAACAATCAATGGGTCAAGGAAGAAATTACAAGAGAAATCAGTAAATATCTCAAGGCAAATGAAAATGAAGAAAACAACATATAAAAGTTTATGGGATGCAGCAAAGGCAGTGCTCAGAGGGAAATTTATTGCCTTAAATGCCTATATTAAAAAAGGAGAAGGAGCAAAAATCAAGGACTTAGCTGTTCATTTGGAAGAAACAGAGAAAGAACAGCAAACTAACCCCAAAACAAACAAAAATAAATAAATATTGAACATTAGAACAGAAATAAATGAAATTGCAAAAATGAAAACAATCAAGAAAATCAACAAAACAAGAAGTTGGTATTTTGAGAAAATCAATAAAATCGATGGAACCTTAGATAGACTGACAAGAAAAAAGAGAGAGGATGCAATTAAACAAAATCAGAAATGGAAGAGGAGACATAACCACTGCCCCTGCAGAAATAAAGGAGGTAATGAGAGGATGCTAAGAGCAATTATATGTTAATAAATTAGACGACATGGATGAAATGTACACTTCCTAGAAAGACATAAACAACCAACATTGACTCGAGAAGAAACAGACAACCTCAACAAAACAATCACAAGTAAAGGGATTGAATCAGTCATCAAGAAGCTCTCAAAAAAGAAAAATCCAGGACTAGATGGCTTCACTTGTGAATTCTACCAATCATTTAAGAAAGAATTGTACCAGTCCTGTTCAAACTCCTCAAAAAAAATTTGAAAAGGAAGGAAAACTACCTAACTCATTCTATGAAGCCAAAATCACCCTTATGTTAAAGCCAGACAAAAAAAAAAAAATACCACAAGAAAAGAAATTACAGACCAATCTCTTTAATGATTATAAATGCAAAAATCTTCAACAAAATACTTATAAATCAAGTCCAACAGCACATTAAAAGAATTATACACCATGACCAAGTGGAATTTATTCCAGGTATGCAAGCCTGGGTCAACATAAGTAAATCAATTAATGTAATACACCAAATCAACAAATCAAAGCAGAAGAATCACATGATCATCTCAATTGATGTAGAAAAGGCATTTGACAAAACATCCTTTCTTGGTGAAAACCCTTCAAAGGATAGAAACATAAAGGAATTTCCTCAATATGGTAAAGGGAATATATGAAAAACCCACAGCTAACATCATCTTCAATGGGGAAAGACTGAAATCGTTCCCGTTAAGATCAGGAACAAGGCAAGGAACGATGGTGCCCACTGTTACCATTGTTATTCAACATTGTGCTGGAAGTTCTAGCCAGAGCAATCAGACAAGAAAAAGAACTAAAAGGCATCCAAATTGGAAAGGAAGAAGTAAAGCTCTCACCGCTTGCAGATGATATGATCCTATATGTTGAAAATCCCAAAAAATCCACAGCAAACCTACTAGAGATAATAAATGAGTACAACAAAGGGACAGGGTACAAGATCAAAACTTAAAAATCAGTAATGTTTCTATACACTAGTGATGAGCAATCTGAGGAGGAAATGAAGAAAAAATTCCAGTTACAATAGCAACCAACAGAATATACAGGAAAAAAATTTAACTAAGGAGACAAAAGACCTATACACAGGAAACTACAAGAAATTGCTAAAAGAAATCATG
>PVIY010044996.1:0-19368 GCA_004026745.1 Myrmecophaga tridactyla | reverse complement strand
AATCAAAATCCCAACAACTTACTTTTCAGAAATAGAAAAACCAATAAGCAAATTTATCTGGAAGGCAGGGTGCCCAGAATTGCTAAAAGTATCTTGAGGAAAAAAAAATGAAGCTTGAAGTCTCACTCTGCCTGACTTTAAGGCATATTATGAAGCCACAGTTGTCAAAACATTATGGTACTGGCATAAAGATAGATATATTAACCAATGGAATCGAATAGAGTGTTCAGATATAGACCCTGTCATCTATGGACATTTGATCTTTGATAAGGTAGTCAAGCCAACTCACCTGGGACAGAACAGTCTCTTTAATAAATGGTGCTTAGAGAACTGGATATCCATATGCAAAAGAATGAAAGAGGACCCATATCTCACACCCTATACAAAAGTTAACTCAAAATGGATCAAAGATCTAAACATCAGGTCTAAGACCATAAAACAGTTAGAGGAAAATGTAGGGAAATATCTTATAAATCTTATAATTGGAGGTGGTTTTATAGACCTTACACCTAAAGCAAGAGCACTGAAGAAAGAAAGAAAGAAATGGGAATTCCTCAAAACTAAACACTTTTGCGCATCAAAGAACTTCATCAAGAAAGTGAAAAGACAGCCTACACAATGGGAGACAATATTTGGAAATGACATATCAGATAAAGGTCTAGTATCCAGAATTTATAATGTGATTGTTCAACTCGACAACAAAAAGACAGCCAATCCAATTACAAGATGGGAAAAAGACTTGAACAGACACTTCTCAGAAGAGGAAATACAAATGGCCAAAAGGCACATGATTAGATGCTTAACTTTCCTGGCCATTAGAGAAATGCAAATCAAAACCACAATGAGATATCATCTCACACCCACCAGAATGGCCATTATCAACAAAACAGAAAATGACAAGTGCTGGAGAGGATGTGGAGAAAGAGGCACACTTATTCACTGTTGGTGGGAATGTCAAATGGTGCAACTGCTGTGGAAGGCAGTTTTCAGCTCCTCAAAAAGCTGAATATAGAATTGCCATATGACCCAGTAATACCACTGCTAGGTATCTATTCAGAGGACATAAGGGCAAAGACACAAACAGACAGTTGCACACCAATGTTTATAGCAGCATTATTTACAATTGCAAGGAGATGGAAACAGCCAAAATGTCCATCAACAGACGAGTGGCTAAACAAACTGTGGTATATACATACGATGGAATATTATGCAGCCTTAAGACAGAATAAACTTATGAAGTATGTAACAACATGGATGGACCTTGAGAACATTATGCTGAGTGAGACTAGCCAAAAACTAAAGGACACATACTGTGTGGCCTCATTGATATGAACTGACATTAGTGAATAAACTTGGAATATTTCATTGGTAACAGAGAACATCAGGAGATAAAAATAGGGTAAGATATTGGGTCATTGGAGCTGAAGGGATACAGACTGTGCAAGAGGACTGGATAGAAAAGCTCAGAAATGGACAGCACAATACTACCTAACTGTAATACAATTGTGTTAAAACACTGAATGAAGCTGCATGTGAGAATGATAGAGGGAGGAGGGCTGGGGGCATAAATGAAATCAGAAAGAAAGATAGATGTTAAAGATTGAGATGGTATAATCTAGGAATGCCTAGAGTGTATAATAATAGTGAAATGTACAAAGTACAATTTTAAAAATGTTTTTGCATGAGGAAGAACAAAGGAATGTGATTATTGCAGGGTACTGAAAATAGATGGTAATTAATATTTTAAAATGTCACCTTCTGTGTGAGACTAAAGAAAATGTTTATTAGTTACAAAATTTATATTTTGACTAGTGCATTTCCTAATATAACTTATGTAGATAGTTTTATTGAATGCCATAAGTACTTGGAATCTCAGGTAGGACATGAGATTTTGCTGGTTTGTCCAGAGTGATGCCCCGATGAATCCCAGAGTGATCCGATCAGTGAGTGGAAAAGTATCTGCAAAGCCCCCTTCGGGGAGTGATGAGAATGGGGAAAAATTCAACTTCCCCAAGTTGAATTCTTGATAATCTCACAAGCAGTGTGGACAACCAAAGCTATAACTGAGCCCCCAGTCTTGGGGTTTGTTCATATGAAACTTAACCCTAAAAAGGATAGGTCAAGTCTGCTTAAAATTTAAGCCTAAGAGTCACCTCCAAGAGAGCCTCTTTTGTTGCTCAGATGTGGGCTCTCTCTCCAGCCAACACAACGAGCAGTCTCACCACCCTACCCCTCTCTATGTGGGACATGACTCCGAGGGGGGTGGACCTTCCTGGCAACGTGGGACAGAGATCTTGGAATGAACGGTGACTCAGCATCAAGGGATTGAGAAAAACCCTAGAATGAGCTGAGACTTAGCATCAAGGGATTAAGAAAATCTTCTGGACCAAAAGGGGGAAGAGGGAAATGAGACTAAGTGTCAATGGCTGAGAGATTCCGAACAGAGTCGAGAGGTTATCCTGGAGGTTATTCTTATGCATCAAGTAGATATCATCTTGTTATTCAAGATGTAATGGAGAGGCTGGAGGGAGCTGCCTGAAAATGTAGAGCTGTGTTCCAGTAGCCATGTTTCTTGAGGATGATTGAATAATGATACAGCTATCACAATGTGACTGTGTGATTGTGAAAACCTTGTGTCTGATGCTCCCTTTATCTACCTTGTCAACAAAGGAGTAGAACATATGGAATAAAAATAAATAATAGGGGGAACAAATGCTAAAATAAATTTAGTTTGAAATGTTAGTGATCAATGAAAGCGAGGGGTAAGGGGTATGGTAGGTATAATCTTTTTTTTTCTTTCCTGTGTTCATTTTATTTCTTTTTCTATTGTCTTTTTATTTCTTTTTCTGAATTAATGCTAATGTTCTAAGAAATGAGGAATATGCAACTAACTGATGATATTGTGAATTACTGATTATGTATGTTGTTTTATTTTCTAATTAATAAATAAATTTAAAAAAACAATAAAGAGTAAAAATCAAGGCCTTAACTGCTCATCTCGAGGAACTTGAGAAAAACAGCAAACTTAACCCCAAAACAAATAGAAGAAGAGAAATAACAAAGATTAAAGCAGAGATAAATGAGTGGGAGAACAAAAGAACAATATAATCAATAAAACTAAAAGTTAGTTCTTTGAAAAAATCAATAAAATTGATGGATCAATAACTAGAGTGACAAGGAAAAAAGAGAGAGGATGCAAATAAACAAAATCAGAAATGAGAAGGGGTGCATTACCACAGACCCTGAAGAAACAAAAGAAATCATATGAACAACTATATGCCAACAAACTAAACAACTTAGATGAAATGGACAAATTCCTGGAGACCCTCAAACAAGCTACACTGACTCAGGAAGAATTAAAAGATCTCAATAAACTAATCACAAGTAAAATGCTTCAATCAGTCATCAAAAATCTTTCTGCAAATAAAAGCCAAGGGCCAGATGGCTTCACAAGGGAATTTTATCAAACATTCCAAAAAGAACTGACAGAAATCCTGCTCAAAATTTTCCAAAAAATTTAGGAAAAAGGAACTCTGCCTAACTCATTTTAGTACTAAATATCATTTTAGTACTTAAGTCGCTTAAAGATGCTATGAAGCTAATATAATTTTAGTACTAAAACTGGGTGAATATGCTATGAGAAAAGAAAATGACAGTCCAATGTCCTTAATGAACATAGATGCAAAAATTCTCAACAAAATATTAACAAATCCAACCAGACATTAAAAGAATTATACACCATGACCAAGTGGGGTTTATACCAAGAATTCAAGGATGGTTCAACACAAGAAAATCCATTAAAGTAATACAGCGCATTAACAAATTGAAAGGGAAAAATTACATGATCATCTCGATTGATGCTGAAAAAACATTCAACAAAATTCAACATCCTTTTCTAATAAAAAAACACTCTTAAAGATAGGAATAGAAGATAACTACCTCAACATGATAAAGGGAATATATGAAAAACTGATAGGCAGCATCATACTCAATGGAGAGAGACTGAAAGCTTTCCCCCTGAGATCAGTAATGAGATGAGGATGCACACTGTCACCACTATTATTCAACATTGTGCTAGAAGTTCTAGCTAGAGCAATCAGGCAGGACAAAGAAATAAAAGGCATCCAAATTGGAAATGAAGAAGTAAAACTTTCATTATTTGCAGATGACATGATACTATACTTGAAAGATCCTGAGAAATCTACAGCAAAGTTATTTGATCTAATAAACAAGTTCAGCAAGGTTTCAGGATATAAAATTAATGTGCAAAAATCAGTAATGTTTCTACACACAAGCAATGACCTAACTGAGGAGTCAGTTAAGGAAGAAATTCCATTCAAAATAGCAACTAAAAGAATCAAGTACTTAGGAATGAACTTGACTAGGGATGTAAAGGACTTGCACACAGAAAACTATATAACATTGCCAAAAAGAAATCAAAGAATATCTAAATAGGTGGAAAGGCATTCCCTGCTCATGGATAGGAAGGTTAAATGTGGTTAAGATGTCAATTATACCCAAATTGATCTACAGATTCAACACAGTGCCAATCAAAATTCCCACAACCTACTTTGAAGACTTGAAAAGCTATTGATGAAATTATCCTGAAGGGAAAGAGATGCCGAATTTCTAAAAGCATCCTGACTTTAAAAGATTAACACTCCCTGATTTTAAAACCTATTATAAAGCCACAGTGGTCAAAACAGATTGGCACTGGCACAAAGATAGAAGCATTGACCAAAAGAATTGAATCAAGTGTGCAGAAATAGACTACCAAATCTATGGTCAAGTGATTTTTCACAAGGCCTCCAAATCCTCTGAACTTGGATAAAATAGTTTTTTCAATAAATGGGCATGAAAAAGTGCATATCAATAGCCATAAGAATGAAAAAGAACCCCTATCTTACACCCTATACAAAAATTGACTCAAAATGGATCACACACCTAAATGTAAGAACTAGCACCATAAAGCTTCTAGAAGAAAATGTGGGGAAACATCTTCAAGACCTGGTAACAGGAGGTAGCTTCCTAAACTTTACAACCAAAGCACAAGAAACAAAAGAAAAAATAGAGAAATGGGAACTCCTCAGATCAAATGCTTCTGCACTTTAAAAGACTGCAAAAAGGTGAAGAGGCAGCCAACTCAATGTGAGAAACTATTTGGAGATCACATATCAGACCAAAGGTTTGATATCCTGTATACACAATGAAATCATACAACTCAACAACAAAAGAACAAAACCCCAATTATAAAATGAGCTAAAATTATGAAGAGACTTTTTTTTTTCTTTGCATGGGCAAGCACTGGGAATCAAACCCGGATCTCTGGCATGGCAGTCAAGAACTCTGCCTGCTGAGCCATTGTGGCCTCCCTAAGATATTTTTGTTTTTGAAGAGTGAACACAAATGGCTCAAAAGCACTGGAAGGATGTTCATTTTCATTGGCTGTAAGGGAAGTGCAGATCAAGACTAAAATGAGATACCACCTCACACCTATAAGAATGGCTGCTATTAAACAAACAGGAAACTATAAATGTTTGAGATGATGTGGAGAAATTGGGATACTTATGCACTGTTGGTGGGTATATATAATGGTGCAGCAACTATGGAAGACAGTTTCATGGTTCCTTAGGAAATTAAATATCGAGTTACCCTATGACCCACCAATAGCACTGTATGGTATATACCCAGGACAGCTGAAAGTAATTACACAAACAGACATTTGCACACCGATGTTGATAACAGCATTATTCACAACTCCCAAAAGATGAAAACAAACCAAATGCCCATCAACAGATGAGTGGATTAACAAAATGTGCTATATACATATGATGGAATATTATGCAGTAGTAAGATGAAATGATGTCCTGAAGCACATGACAGGATGGATGAGCCTTGAGGACATAATGCTGAGTGAACTAAGCCAGACACAAAAGGATAGGTACTGTATGATTTCACTTGTATGACCATGGAAAGGTAAAATCAGAGTCTTATAATACAGAATATAGGGAACTTAGTGATACATAGAAGCTAGAAATGGGTGAATGGTTAGTTAATATGGTTAAGCCCCAATGTAAGGAAATAGAAGGGAAGGCAGTTCTCTAGTGGGTCTATACATAATATTACCATATTGAAAATGAATAAAATTGAAAGGAGCTGTATAGACCCACATGTCCTACTGACTGACACTAGAAATATAAATTCTTGCAAGAACTACTTCAAAGGTATGATTCACATACAAAGAGTGTTTAAGTCCAGGATACAAGGGAAAACTGCTTTTGCATGCTATGGGCTATGTTTAAAAGGAAAACATCAGCACTACCACACAGTGGTAAATAATGGGGGGAGGGACAAGAGTTAAGAGGAGGTTTATATTTCCTATTTGGTGAGGGTGTGTTTATTGGTTTTCTTTCTCTTGGGAAAAATGAAAGTATCTAAAATTGAGAGTGATGGACTGTGGACTTTGGGCACTATACATGATCCCTAAAGAATGCAGGTGGCTGGAGGATGAACTGATTGAGAAGTAGATTAGCAAACGATGAGGTATACTTATGAATTAATGCTGTGCCACTACAAAAAAGGAAAAAATCATGTGGCAAGCAATGATGTGAATGAATCTGTGTGGCATTTGGTGAGGTAAAATAAACCAGAAACAAAAGAACAACAATGGTATGGTCTCCATTAGAAAATGCTTAAAGAAAACAGTGGTTTAGATTGTAAGCTTTTATAGCAGACATTGTGTCTGTGGTAATTATTATTTCTGGATTTTGAGAAGCTGATACACACACACACACACATAATCTGGTATTGAGAGATAAGATTGAAGCTGATCAAGTTGTAGTTAAGGTAATTCATAACACAGGAGTAAGGATGACAGTGTCTATATTTTAGAACCACACATACTCTTTGAGACCAAAGGAAGAATAGTTTATTTGGTCTGGAACTGAAATTTTCTGTAGCACATAATCTAACTCAACCTATCTGTATAGGTCATTTGAACAATTGAAACACATGGAGCACAGAATATGTAAGAGGTCCTTTAATCCTGTATAGCTTAATGTAATGCCTGGATACATCCTAGAGCATATTAAGAAGATATTCAAAAAGTATTGGCAAAGTTCCTTGAGGGATGGGAGAAAAAAATATTGACCTATTAAACTTTACCATCAGGAAATCCCCTGATACTGTGTCAAACTTCAGGGTCACCCAGTTCAATAGGCCATGCCCTTGGTCTTGAGGCTTACTCTTGTGATGCTTATGTATGTAGTAGAGAAGCTTAGCCTGTCTATAGGTATACCTAACAGTTACTCCTGCAGGACCTTTTTTGTTGCTCAGATGGGGCCTCACTCTCTCTAAGCCCAACTCTGCAAGTGAAAACATTGCCATCCTCCCTACATGGGACATGACATCCAGGGTTGAAACTCTCCCTGATGACATGGGAGATGACTCCCAGGGATAAATCTGGCCCTAGTACCATGGGATCAATAATTCCATCCTGACCAAAAGGGGGGAAAGAAGTATAATTAATAAAGTATCAGTGGCAGAGAGAGTTAAAATAGAGTCGAGAATCTACTCTGGAGGATGCTCTTATGCAAACTTCAGTTAAACATTGCTACATATCATAACCTGCCAAACCCCAACCAGGACCATTCCACCCAATCCTAAAGAACATATAGAGATATATAAGATTCCACAAGAGTCCCATACGCTAGAGTAACTTTCCAGAGACCTACAACCTCCAGATGGGCCCCTCAACCAAATAAGTCCTGAAACCTATAGGGCTCAGCCTCTCCATAACATCAGATAGTTCCATCTCCCTACCCCTTATTATGGATAGCCCCTTCCAACATGAAAAAGTTAGAATGGCCATAGCCCAAACACCCTTAAAGAGAGGGACAGAAAAATCAAAGGTGATGGTGCAGTTATACAGAGAAGATAGGATTTAACAAATGTATATGATTGCTGAATCATTAAATTGATATCTCTTTTAGTTTCCAGTATCTTAGAGCAGCTAGAAATAAAAACCTAAAATTATGGAATTGTAACCCATGTCAAACTCTGAAATCTGTTCTACAACTAATTGTGGTGCTGTGCTTTAAAATTTATTGCTTGTTTGTATATATGTTGTATTTCACCAAAAATAAAGAAAAAATCCATTGTGGAAAAAATATTTAAGCCTTCTGGCCTCCTATATTCTGGAGCAGCTAGCAGGAAAAATCTGAGAGGGTCATATGGGCCGATGACAAACTGTGGGGTCTGTCCTGTAACTACCTGTTGAAGAGTGCTTTGAAAACTATTGCTTTTTACTTTCTTTGCTTTGTATATATGTTATACCACAAAATAAAAAAGTTAAAAAGCTATGTGAGAGGGAATGCATTTGGGAATTTAAAAATATCTAATCCCAAATCTTATTACTTTAATATTCCAATGTGTTTGTCTGCAGACTTCCAATTGTTATTTCACAATGTCATTTAATTACAGAGCATGATTATAATTGTGCTGTTGTGATGTCACTTGGGTAGGGTAACCAAGACATATAAATTATCAGAATATTAGAAAAATATATTACATCAGTTATAACCATAATTGCTTTAAAAATAGCCCTATTTTTTTCCTTAATACTCATACATTTCTTTATTAAACTTTGTAAAACCATTAGTCATCCTTTCTTGAGTTATGGCCATTAAAATTGACTATTTTCTTATACATATTGGAATTGAATTTTCTTTTAAATAAGGACATGGCATATAACTCCAGTTGTTTAAAAAATATTCAAAGAGGTTTTCATAATAGTAGTTTGTTCAATGAATTTATTAACCCTTCCTGGAAAATAATACTATTTTTGAAACAAAAACAATCTTACAATAGTGAGAGAAATCTAGAGACAAGTTCTAGGCTTGGCTCAGGTCTCTAGATTAGGCCATAGCTGTGTATCCATGGGTAATTCATCTAATCTTTTTGTTTCATTTTTCTTGCATGACCAACCAAAGAGCAAATGCAAGGTATTGTCATTACAGGGAAATATTTACCCTGATTGTACCCTCATAAAAGCAAAGCATACAAAAATGCATCTTTATTACTGCCAAGGGCAGAAATATTCTTTCTCTGCAAACTCTACAAGATTCTCTTCTCAAACTGGGCTTTATTGCATCTGTCATAGGCAATCTCTCAGCAAAAGCTAGTGTGTTTCCAGATTGCTCTGGCAGTTGCCACATTAGCCATTAAAAGGTTACAATCCATACTTGGGAAATTACTTGCACACAGATGCCACTAGACTTCCACCACCAGTGTAGTTTGATTTTTATTTGTATGGTGTGTATGTATTGTTTTATTGCTCATAAGGAGATAGGAGGAAAAGGGGAAGAGGAGGAGAAAAAGGAAAACAGGACCAAAATCATGTTTTTCATAGGCTCATAGAATTTCAATATTGGAAAGAGACTTGAAGGACATGTTGTATAATTACCTATTCTTTTTCTTCATTCTACCTGGGCACAACTGCAGACCTAAGGATTTTTTTCCTCATGTTTTAAAAATTGAAGAGATACCAAAAGAAAAAGTAACTATAATGCACTTTCCATGGGTTTGGAATCTGGGCATATTTTAACTGGGTTAAAGTAGGCAGAAGGATGCAGCCAAAATGTTGGCTGGGACTGCAATCATCTCAAGGCTCAACTGGGGGGAGGATCTGCTTCCAGAGGTACTTGCATGACTCTTTGCAGGCCTCAGTTCTTTGTTGGCTGTTGGTGGCTAGAGATATAAATTTATTCCCATAGGGACGTCTATACAGGACTTCTCAAACATGATCACTGGCTTCCTTCAGAGTGAGTGAGTGTGAAAGAAGAGAGGGCATACAAGATAGAAGCCATGGTATCTTTGTAACCTAATTTTGGAAGTAACATTCCACCACTTTTTTTGGGTGCCTGCACAGAACTGTATCACTTTATTTTTACTGTGGTAACATATACAGAACATAACATAAAATTTGCCACTTTAACCATTTTAAGTACACGAGTCAGTGGCATTAATTATATATAGAGTATTGTGCTCCCATCACCACCTTTCAACCTTTCATTTATAAAACTTTTTCATCATGCAAACCAAAATTCTGTACTCATTAAACAATAACACCCCATTCCCCTTTCCCCAACCCCCTGATGAACTCTAATCTACTTTCTGTCTTTATGAGTTTGATTATTCAAGAAATTACATAAAAGTGGAATCATACAATATTTGTCATGTGTCCAGATTATTCCATTTAGCATGCTTTCAAGGTTCTTCCATATTAAAACATGTATCATAATTCCATTCTTTTTTATTGCTGAATAATATTCCATTGTATGTATGTACCATATTTTCTTAATCCACTCATCTGTTGATGGGCATTTGGATTGTTTCCACCTTTTGGCTACTGTGAATAATGCTGCTATGAACATCAGTGTATAAGTATCTATTTGAGAATCCCACTAGTTTTGTGCTATCATTTTTGTTAACAGCTGGTGGTTAGGTCAAGCCCATAATCAAGGTGAGGAGATTACACAAGGGCATGAATACCAGGGGGTAGGGATTCATTTAGGGCCTTCTTAAAGACTAGCATAGTAGCTTTAGAATACAATCATTTTAAAGGAGTAGGGCAAACAATCTGAAAACATTTTACTATTTATAATTCAACATAGTGATCTCCAGTATATACAGAAAATCTGGAAGTATATTATAATTCCTTAATTGAATATTAATATATTTGGTATTCACATATAGTCTATACAGATTATTAAAATGAAATGCTGAGATTTCCAGTTCCTGCCAAGATGGATTAGCCCCATCATTGACTAGACTTCCTCTCACAGATCAGAAACCTTGGAACACAGCAAACAAACAAGAGCAGTAAAAAGAGGAAGTCTGGCTAGGGACCTTAGGACTTGAGGAATGACTGGTGGTGAGTTAATGAAGAAATGCAAGGTGGTGCTAGTGGGTACCCTATTTCCCCCACCTTCCATGTCACCCACTGGGCCCAGTGAGAAAATGAACTTCCAGTCTCTATGAAGTGGTGTAAGGCAGTGCTCCAATTTTGTCAGTGGGACCAAATGGAGAGCTGAACTTCCACTTCTGCCCATTAACAAAGAGGTAAGGCACTGTGAGTTGGTGCTCTGCTTTTGCCAGGGAGGTGTCAGCCAGGCTGAACAGGAGCTGAACTTTCATCACCCCCCCCCCCGGAACTGCACACTACATCTAAAGAGAGTGATGCCTTCCAAAAAGAAGAGAAATAGGATTCAGTGTCACAACATAATTCCTAAAATGTCCAAGATACAATAAAAAAATTATCATACCAAGAACCAGACAATCACAACTTTGAGTAAGAGAAACAATTGATAAATACCAACACTTAGATTAATTTAAAGCCTAAAATTTCATGTACTGTCTTGACATCTTTGAATGTCAAGTCTAAGCTTGAGTTCTTCTGCTCACACCAGATACTACCCTACCCAGCAGGAAAGTTCCCCTATCAGCCAGACAGGCTGCACTCCACTCAGTTCTCAATTTAACAGATTTTACATCCTTGCCAGCCCATGAAAATTTTCAAATATACCAATCATATCCTCCTTCAGGAACCAGGGGACATCCCACCCTACTGTTACTACAAAGTCTGCCTCCCATAATCCCTGCTTGTTTGCTTTGCTCCCAAGTGCATCCCGTTTTTGGTGTGCATGATTCACAGTGCCCTCTTCCTCCAGGCTGTGAGTATATCACTAATATACTGCTGTCAATCTCATCTGTCCAATATTTGGAGTCTGTGTTTGACCCTTCCTAGAACTCTAGGGAAGAATTATCACCCTCATCTGTGAGGTGTAAAGGAGGTGAATAAAACACAAGATGATAGAGATGTTATAATCATATGACAGGATTTTAAAGCAGTCATCATAAAAATGCTGCAATAAGCAATTTTTCACAAACATGTTTGAAAGAACCAGAAAAAAACAGAAAGCTTTATGAAATAAATAGAAGATACAAAGAAGAGCCCAATGGAAATTTGAGAGCTGAAAAATACAATAGCTGAAATAACTTGTATGGCCTCAATGATAAAAGGAATATGACAAAGGAAAGTATCAGTGAACTTAAGATAAAGTGATAGAACTTAATCTGAACAACAAAAAGAGAATAGATTGAAAAAAAGAACAGAACCTCAGGAACCTGTGTGACAGTAACAAAAGTGCTAATATTTGGATTATTGGAGTGGTAGAAGGAGAGGGAAAAGTATGGTATAGAAAAATTACTGGAAGAATTATAGAGTTGGAGAACAGATTAGTGACAGCCAAGATGAGTAGAAGAAAGTGGGATTGGTATGGCTATAAATGGGTAGCACAATGATCTTTGTAGTGATAGAATATTTCTGTATCTTGATTGTTGTGGTGGCTACATGAATCTACATATTTGCTAAAATTGCACACACACACATACAAATGAGTGCATGTAAAACTGGTGAAATCTGAATAAGGTTTGTGGATTCTACCAATATCAATTCCCTGGCTTTGATATCATACTGTAGTTATGTAAGATGTTACCAAAGGGGGAAACTGAGTGAAGGGTACATACAGCCTCTGTACAATTTTTCCTGCCAGTGAATCTGTAGTTATTCAAAAAATAAAAGTTAAAAGAAACTCTCTCCATACTCTAAGACCAAATGTGATTGAAACAGAAGAGAGATAAAACTCAAAATCAACACACCCTAAAATGTATATGGAATTTCAAGGGAATCAAAATATCCAAAACTATTTTGAAAAAGAAGAAAAAAGATAATGGGCATACACTTCTTGGTTTCAAACTTACTACAAAGCTACAGTAAGCAAAACAGTGTGGTACTGGTGTAAGGATAGACATATAGACCAATGGAATAGAATTGAATACCCAGAGTGCCAAGAGTAATCAATGGGGGAAGAATAGTCTCTTTTACAAGTGGTGATGAGAAGATTGAATTTCCAAATGCAAAAGAATAAAGTTGGACTCATATACATATACATATTCATATACATATACATATTCATATTCATATACATATGCATATACATATGCATACAGCAACTCAAAATGGATCATGGCCTAATTTAAAGTTAGGCCATGGCCTAAATTAAAAAGTTAAACCATAAAATTCTTGGAAGAAAACATAGGGGGTAATCTGAATGACCTTGGACTTGGCAATGGATTCTTAAATGTGACATCAATGACACAGGAAACAAAAGAAGAAATGGATAAATTGCACTTCATTAATATTAAAAACTTTTGGGTATCAAAGGACACTGAAGAGATTGAAATGACAACCCACAGATTGGGAGAAAATATTTGAAATCATATATCTGATACAGGTTTAAGAATATATATATAGAACTCCTACAATTCAACATAAAGATGAACAACCCAATTATAAATGGCAAAGACTTGAACAGACATTTGTTCAAAAAAGATAAGCAAATAACCTATAATCCATTGATTGTATACTTTGGATGAGTACATGGTAAGTGAAAATATATACAATAGAAAAAATAACCTATAAGCCCACAAAAAGATGCTCAACATCATTAGCCATTAGGGAAATAACAAATAAAAATTGCAATGAGATACCATATCACACACATTGGGATGGCTCTAATAACTTTTAAAATCATTTTTAAATGTAAAAATTTGTTTATTCACAAACCTTGAGAAGTTACCATTCCTTAAAAAATTCCTTATGAACAAAATGCCAATAAAAACTTCAATAGTAGCTTATGTCAAACCAAAAATATACATTAGATGTATACAAACTTTAAAAAGCATAACATGGTCAATGTGAATGTTAATTACCTTTAAAATATTTCCAGTGATTTAGTTACAACTTAAATTATGTTAAGACAGACATAAATAATAGCATTATCTAATTTATTATATTTACATATTTAGTCAGTGTCATTTATTTCTATGACATCAAAAAAAGAGATGTAACTACAGATGTCATTGCTTCACAGTTCAAATATTGAAAGGGCCACATGGTTTTTTTTAAGTACAGCAAGAACTTTTATTTTACTATTTATGTCTGGACCTTCCTATATTTTTAAGAAAATGCACCCTCATTGTTGCAAGAAAAAGAAAATTTTAAAACACTAAGGAAAAAAACTGAAAAATTGATTGCTTACTAAAATTTTATTCAACCCTCAATGAAATCAAGTAAAGCAATTATGTCAGGGAGTGTTTTATATTCTTGGCCTTTTCAATTAATACATAAACTTTAGAAACTTTGGAATTGTATCCCATACCAAACTCTGAAATCTGTACTACAACTAAGTGTGCAATGTACTTTGAAATGTATTGTTTTTTGGATATATGTTATTTATCACAAGAAAAAAGTCAATTGTGATAATAAATGCACAACTGTATGATGATATTGTGAACCATTGGTTGACACTTTGGATGATTACATGGTACGTGAATATATAAAATATATCAATAAAAAATTAATACATAAACTTTAGGGAAAAGAAGAGCTACTGTATACCATAAAATGTATATATTAATATAATTAATTCCATTCTTTTAAAGCACCTTGTACTACAAGGCAAAGAAAAGTTTAATAAATCAATGGATCCTTTCATACCAGAAAGAATTTTATTTACTTTAAAACATCCATATTATCTCTTTTTAGTTTTCCCTCCCTAATAAATCATGCACAGAGATTATGTTCTGTGTAAAATCTTTCTCATTTAAGATGGAAATGTAGAATTTCATTGGAAATGTAGAATTTTTAAAAATGACACCTAGAAATGTAATAAGTCAAGTATATTTTCTTAAATATTACTTTTGATTATTACAACATTAAATGTCCAAACTCTAAAACCTTATTTTCATCATATTATCCTTTGTTTGCAGTCAATCAACATTATTAAGCTAGAATACACAATAAGTTTTGAAAGAAATGGATACTTTACCATTCTTTTAGGGACATCTACCCAATAAATTATACTTAAAACTAGAAAACAAATTTCTAATAAATCATATAACAAAATAATTCTGGAGAAGGGGACAATATTCTATATCTGAATCTGGCAATCCATCTTCATGCTCCCTTCACATCTAATGGTAATTTTTTAAATGTTTTAATATTTTCACATTTAGATACTGAAATTGACAATAAAGCATTCCAAGTGAAGTTAATAAAACTATTTTAAAAAGTGAAAATCCAAAGAATGTTATAAAGAAAATATAATTAAAACAAATTTAATCAGTAGTATGACAGAATGATTTAATTTTTCTTGAAATGCAGAAGGCAGATGATGAAATTGAACTTAATTCTGAAGTCATTCAGACATATCATTCCTATTCCTTTCTAATAAACATTTACAAAATGGCTTCTTACCCCTCCTTTACAAAAAGGCTCAGCACAACCATTTATGCATTCTGATTGAATTTTAACATTTGGTCATAACTGATAAACAGGATCGCACAATTTTACCCTACCGATTCTGCTGATCTGTATCAGAATGCTCTATGCCACAATTAGTTCTAATACAGAATTTACAGATCCAGAATACTCAGAATTGCCATTATCATCCATTTCAGCATAACAAAATCATTTTGCCACTCCAGCCCATTGGAATCATCAAAAGCTGAGGTAGGATTACATCCAGTCTTCTTGCTGCTACACTTAAGTGCTGTCGGAAGAATACCTTCCTTTGTTTTGGAACGTTCTCTCATTGGAAATTCTATTCATTCCTCCTTCATCTTCCCACTCTAGAGCTAAGGATGTGCTGTCATCATTTCCTCTGGTTGATTTCGTCCCGGTCATTAAGTCACAACTGCTTTCTGTATTTGTCAAAACGGTAGCATCTGACCAGTCTACCATGAAAAACTTCATACTGTGATTTTATATTTCTCAAAAAAAGATTCAAAGTCATCTTCTGGTCCAGAACTTTGATATTCTCCATTGTTGGAAGGATTGTATCGCTGCACAATCCTCTACCTTTCTTGCTCCAAGAGCTTTCACTGCTTTGCTACCCTGGCTGCTTCATGTTGTGCAGCATATAAAAAGTCTTCTTCTAATCTTAACTTCTCTTCTTGTAAGGCTCTTTTTGAATTTTCATATCTAAGATTTTTCTGTTCTTCAGGAATAGAATCATGCCTCTCTCTTAGGTCAACAATTTCTTGTAAGTGGCCTATGACTGCTATCTGGGTTTTCCCCTTCATCACTTTCTACTAGATTCTCCAAATCTTTAAGTGCTCACCTCTTGACCATGTTCTAAAATACTTCTACCCTCTACTGCCTCCTATGAGCTGCATCCGCCCCACTTCTTCGCGGAGGAGCCCAAAGCACTGCTTCCAGCTGCAGCGACGCCAATCATCCTCCAACTCCCGCGCAAAGCCCAAACCCAGGCCAGACGGCCACATATGTGTGGCACAAGCTTGAGAGGGATCACTCGCCGAGGGAGAGCCGGCCAGAGCGCGGCGGTGTCAGGGCTGAGGCGAAGGATGATGCATGGGGAACAAAGACAGGGTTACTCCAGCAGCCTCCGAGCCACTTCTGCCTGTGAGAGGAGTGCCTGACTGCGGGGTTTGGACTCTCTTGCGGTGCTCATGGCCCCTTGTGGTCTCAGCCCCCAGCCCAGGACGAGTGTCTAGCAAGTTTTAAAAATGGAAAATAAGTTTTGGCAAGAATGTTGAAGAAATTGGTACACTAGTACATTGCTGGTCGCAATGTAAAATGGTGCAGCCTCTGTGGAAAACATTTTGTTGGTTCTTCAAATGTTAAACAAAAAACTACCATATGACCTGTCAATTCCACTCTTAAGTGGAACCTAAATGAATAGAAAATGGGAATGCAAAAGATGCTGTTCTAGTTTGCTAGCTGCTGAAATGAAGTATACCAGAAATGGAATGGCTTTTTTTAAGGGGGAAATTTACTAAGATACAAGTTTATAGTTCTAAGGCTGTGAAATGTCCCAATTAAAGCAAGTCTATAAAAATGTCCAATCTCAGGCATCCAGGGAAGGATACCTTGATTCAAGAAGGTCAATGAAGTTCAGGGTTTCTCTTTCAAGTGGAAAGGCACATGGCAAACATGGTCAGGGTTTCTCTCTCATCTGGAAAAGCACATGGCAAATGTCATTTTCTAGCTTGCCCTCCAGGTCTCCTGCTCCATGAAGCTCCCCAGGAGGCATTTTCCTTCTTCAGTTCCAAAAGTCGCTGGCTGGTGGACTCTCTGCTTCTTATGGCTGTGTTGTTCTCTGCTCTCTCAGAATCTGCAACTTTCTCCAAAGTGTTTCCTCTTTTATAGGACTCCAGTAAACTAATCAAGACCCACATGGAATGGGTGGAGACATCTCTATCTAACCAAGTTTAATACCTACGTTGATTGAGTCACATATCCATGGAGATAACCCAATCAAGTTTCCAACTTGTGGTACTGAACAGGGATTAAGAGAAATGGTTGCTCCCACAAGATTGTTTAGGATTAAATCATGGCTTTTCTAGGGTACATAAATCTTTCAAACCATCACAGATGCTTTCACACCAATATTCATAGCAGTCTTATTCACAATAACCAAAATGTGGAAATAATCGAAGCATTCATCAACAGATGAATGAATAAAAAAATGTGGAATATATATAATGGAATATTATTCAAACATAAAAATAATGTAATCCTGATACATGTGACAACATGGATGAGCCTAGAAGATATCATATTCATCTTGAGTAGAATAAGCTGGGCACAAAAAGACAGATACTCTGATTCCACTTATATAAATTATGTAGAATAGATTCTCTTCAATTCTGTATCTAATTCAAATACAGACAGTAGATAAGAGATTACTAGGGGTTAGGGTGAGTGGAAAATGGGGGGTTCTTGCTTAAATAATGGGTACAGAGTTTCTGTTTTGAGTGATGTAAAAGTTTTGGAAATAGATAATGGTGATGGTTGCACAATGCTGCAGGTCTAATTAATGATACTGTATTTTACACTTAAAAAGGGTTAAAATGGGAAAATGTTTCTTATATATTTTTTTACAATAAATAGTGAAAAAAAGTAAATAAAAGGAAAGTTTCCCAGGAAAGAATATTACATAGGCTGTTTATAACTATAAAAACTGTTAGCCTGAACAACAAATAATGTATGACATTATTAGAAAACTGGTTCTTTAATTTTTGATTTTCTTAAATTAGTATTTATTTTCTTCCTTTTTTATTCTTTTGTACATATATCATTGTGGATGTTTTTGCCACACACTATGTATGTGACATCAGGCAAGCTGCATTCTACGTATGTCACTTTGGGCAAGCTGTTAAAACTCTGAACCTCTCAACATCTTAGCTTTAGTATCAGTAATATGGCAACCACCAAAACAGTACATATCTCATAGGATTGTTTTCTAGATTAAGTAAAATAGTTCCTTTGAAATGCTGCCAGGGAGCTGGATTCAGAGAAAATATTCAATACATTTAAATAAAGATAAGTAAATGTTAAATTAGCATCATCTTTTTCCTTATTTATTTTTTTTTCTTTGGCTACTAAGAATTTTGGAGTGAAATTTGATGCCTATTTTGAAGAATTAAACTATAATAAAATACACAGGGCTAAAGCTACATGATTAAGTTTCTGCAATTGCTTCAGGATCAGTACATGAACTCCAGGCTTCATTATAGAATATAGAAATTTGGAATGTCTGTTTCTACTGGCTCAACAAAATTTCTTGCAAAATAAAACTTTTGAAAAAAGTATAACACTAGCATGACATTTAAAAAAACATTTTTATTGTATAGTATAACATCTACACAAAGCAAAGAAATAAAAAAGCAATAGCTTTCAAAGCACTCTTCAACAAGTAGTTACAGGACAGATCCCAGAGTTTGTCATGGGCTACCATATGATCCTCTCAGATTTTTCTTTCTAGCTGCTCCAGAATATAGGAGACTGGAAGGCTTAAATATTTGTTATCATCACATAGCATGACATTTTTAATGCTTATTTTTCTTTCATCTAGTTAGTATATTGAGTGGAGTGCAGGCATTGTGCCTATCAGTTTCTTGATTGAATAAACACTATCACTGTGATTTTCCTCCACATTCTCTTCTATTTAATAAGCCTTTCATTAGTGAAATGGAAAAGGCAAACTACCATAATCTGAGATATGAAATTTCATAATATCTCTTTTGAATCTCTATAAAATACAGTGAGATGCTATCTTAAAAATATATTCCTTCAAATAAATGTTCTTTTAAGCACAAGTGGGAAATGATACCTTATTTGCAAAACACTTTTTAAGAAACAATAAAATCTCACCATCTTAGTATATACTTATATTTTATTATAGATATTGCAAAAATTTTCATTTGAAAAAAGTGAAATGT